>JAZHYW010041976.1:0-19493 GCA_037355805.1 Ixodes ricinus | reverse complement strand
GGAAGAGCGTAAATTTAGAAAGTGTGTTGCGCTACCATTGTTTTATCCTCTCTTTTCATTTTATATCGTATCCGAACAATTATATGCTACTCACTGACATTGTTAAGTGAACCTCTAAGCGAGGCAACAAGCTGTATGTGGGCCACTCGAATAAATAAGTAAATAAATAAATAAATAATTACCTTTCAATCATAGTTTTACCTCAATGATGCATTTTACAATAAAAAAAGCAATTTTCTAGCGAAAATGTAACCGGCAAGTTTTTTGTTTACTTAGTTTTACGCTTTTACATGTATTCTTGATATAACATTTGCGCGATGTACTCGTTATGATTCGGGCTATAAGCAGCCCAGGCATCAGGCCATACAAACTCACTAACCTGGCACGAGCTTGCAATCCTAGGAGCCTTACATCGGGTCTAATACGGTTTCGATTAAAACCCTTATACATTAATTACTGTTATTTGCGTTCCATACCAAATTACTTTTATTTAGCGTTTCTTTTGCGGCTTTACACTGGCTCACCACATAATTTCCAAACTGTCAGACTCGAGACAAAGATGCCACGTATATGAACCGGTCGACATGCAGTGAAGCCTAAAAGTCTGGCATTTGTTCGGCAATTCAAGGCCAACGCTATCACATAGAATACCAAACAACCAGAAGTGAAACCCAAGTCTGGCGCGTGTTTGGAGATTTCCGATCCAAAGAAGCCATATGATAGTCTATATCAACAGTGAAGCCTCAAGTTTGACACTTATTCGGTGAATTGGGGCCAAGGCCTACCTAAACATTCAAAAGAATGTGAAGTTTGGTTGAACCTGGGCTTTTACGGTCTTCTTAAGTCCACTACAATTCCTAGCACAAAGTGTGCCCGGAAATATCGATGCGATTTGAGGGCTTACGCTCGTGTTCATTGCCCTTTTTGGTTAACATAACCTTCGGCGGCTGTTGAAACAAAAAAAGACATAGACACCAATTATAAATGTTGACATATGAAAAGGGGCGTTGTTTTGTACCCTTATGATGAGATGATATTAGGGATTATTTTCGCAGCTGAGGGTGTTTCATCACATACAACTAATGAGTGTACTATTCATTCATTCATTCATTCATTCGTTTTTTTCTGTGCTCATAAACAACTTGGCGCCTTGATAATGACGCACAACAGTTTAATCGCAGGCTAGTTACAAACGCCAGAAAAGTTGGATCAGAAACATCAATATCTGCCACGCCAAGGGTAATATACAATGTTGAATACGGGTCATGTGACTGGTTGGGAGGATTTGATTAACCTGGAAAGTGGGAAAAATCCGTGAAAATCGATTCAGAAAATAAATATCAAGAGTTGATGTGAGATCAGAACAATCAATTTATGTATTAATACTTTTATACAGGAAAACTAGATTTCGCGCACGACGTCCAGAACCCAAAGTAGGGCAATTGCATCGTTCTAAGAGTACCACATAAGAATATAAACAGTGCGACCAATATAACGATCACTGCAAATTCCAAAAAAACGCTTCTGAACATTTGTTATCATCTCTTGATTCGTAAACCTAATACAATTCCAGACAACAGTGGAAAACTCCAACTTGGACTAGATTAAATAGAGGTATAATTGTAAAATACATGTTGGACGTCAAGAGCTCACGCCTAATTCTAGAAATGACACTGAGCTTAAGGAAAGAGTCATTTATAAGGTTATTAACATGTCAGAGTATATGTATAAACATAATGCAGGTAAAAGAGCGCAGAACGACAACAACTAGGAGGAAGGAACAACCAAAACGGCACATTAGCAGACTCACAAGTAATTTTTATTACAAACAAAATAAAAAGTAACGTAAACACGTAAGACAGCGATCGAAACATGCGGCCAATCTTTCTGCCTCTATCACATTGGCACCGGTCATCCACGTGCCGCGTGCTCCCCCCCCCCCCCCTTTTATTTTTCCCATTGTCGAAGTCAAAAACGTCTCTTTCACAGGGAGTGTCACCGACGGCTCGCTGATGTACCGCGCCCTGCTTTTCTCTGCCATGTGAAAGGCATGTATCCCCTCCCTCGTCCACCTTGCCTTGTATGCCTCTCTACAAGCGTGGTCTCCTCGAAGGACGGCTTGCACAAACTGCTCTTGCAGTGCAGCGCGCCAACGCCCTCCGACCGTGTGTCTGAGTGAATAGTTTCGCTCGCTGGAGCCTATCATTTAGGCACCTCGACGTCTGTCGATATACACTTCCCAGCACACGAGGAATGAACCTTTTTTATACAACTCCGGAAACGCAGCTCACAACCGGCTTTGCGTGCTTATTTATTTTATTTTTTTTGCGCACACACTCGCTTGACTGGTGTTCCGCCTTGGTCCTTACCCTCGAACATATCTGGCTCAACTTCTTCCTTCTCTACCTTTTTGTTGTTCTGCGCTGTTTTACCTGCATCCCTGTAGCACTTAAACCAACATCATGCCAGCTTTCGATATTGGTACCAGAGATATGTGTACACCAAGAGCACATGTGCACTCGACTTTTCACAACTGAACGATGCTGATTTTGTAAGAAAAATTCATATTTTCACTTTTTCTAGTCAAAGACATGACCGCAGTTTTAGAAGGATTGAGCATCAACTGTTCTGACTGAAAGCATCACTCGCGTTTTGTCATGTTAGAAAAAACAGGTAGCAAGAATTATTTGTAATTAGACAAAAATATATATTTTGTTCAGATAAAATACCAAGTACCTTATAATCAATCTTGATGAAGTCGAATCGTGCAAATACGCTAGCAACAAATTCGTAATACGTTGCATATCTTTACCGCGTAAGTCGTTAGGCTTAAAGAATAATTCGGTTATTAAAATAAAAAATGCCTCCCTTTATGTACAGTCTTTTACACGATGTGCAATAATAAGGGTAATCTTTAAGAACTTAAAAAATGACTTTGTCCTCATTGCAATATTTTTAATGGATGTCGAAATGCTGCCCTTCCAAGTAAGACAATGGGAATGCCAAATGCCAAAATTAGGTTTCCTGACTTGTGGCTCCCTTGCCGCGTGGCGCGAGAGACAAAGGTATTACCTAATGATTTATTTATATTACACCATATTTCAACATGCATATAATAAAATTGTAATGTACTGCCTGTGGTTGAAACGCGCAGTACCACTAAAAACACAGGATAAGAAAAATAAAATAAAATATAATAGGTATGGGGCCATCGGTCTACCCACTCAGAAAGGTTCGACTTATCTGATCGCCACCGGATGTGTGGAATAATGTCAATATTGACAAAGGGTGGAAACAAAGAGCAGCGGACTATTCGAGAATCTGCGGCGCAAGCTTTGCGCAAGCCAAATCGATTCGCAAAAAACAACCTTTTGTATAAACCGTCTCATGATCTCGAAGAATACCCAACCTTACGACATGTGTTTCAACGTTTATGTCTCGCACTCATGTCTTGATCCACTATCCTAGCGGGAAATTTCTTAAATATACGTACGTGACTTGTCTTCAGGAGAATAAACCGATGTTAATGTCTCCTTCCTTTCAAAGATCGGTCGTTTTGCTTTGACATCTAAAACAAGTATTATTGCAGATTACGATCGCAGCTATCATTTTATTTGCTTTTTCAGGACTTTCTTGATCGCTATTTCAACACCTCACCCTTTCGTATTCCTTCTTTCTCTAAACCTCTGTCTCTACTCTTCTTAATATTACCCCGCATTTTGGAAAAAAAACGACAAAGTAAATATATGTTAAAAGTTAATATTACTGTTTTATTTTTAATTGTTTTATTTGTTAAATTCTTATAATAAATATAAAATGGGTTTGAATGCCAAATCGTCCAAGTGTGTCTGTGACACAGTAGCAGAAGGAATCCGAATTGATTGCTCCCCTTGGGAATTTTCACGTGCCACCATGATCTTAACTTCACTGTGCCTCCTCCGCAATCAGCTACCAGTATAATCGCGTGTACCTTCCCGCAAGTCTACAAAGGCCTTAATGCAATTGCTGCTCTTATTTTCTAGGGCTCTTTTATACACCACGTTTTTGAGTTGACCTTGTATTGGACACTCCTGCAACCAGCAGATGTCAGTTAAAATATACGGAGGCTTCGTTTGTACAAACAAAAGTAATTCACTTGTCCATTGATACGCAGGCGTCCTTTGTTATATTTAATCTTGATAAACCAATACAACCCATGGACAAATACAATATCAGATTATTATTACAGTGAGACTCACTGTTAGAACGCGTCTTTGCTCTTTAGTCTTGACAGTGAATTGAGCTAATTTTCTCTACCTGGTAGCGGTTTTACCACACGAAAATGTAGTTCTACAGTTTACATTGCGTAGAAAACCAAGTAGTATTTTGTAGAGAATTGGAAGCTGCACATCTGGCTTCGGTAATAACAAGTCTTAGCAACCTAGAGAGGTGGCAGCCGTAGACAACAAAGGTCAAGAAAACCTGCGCCAAATCGCTGTGCCTTAGCAGTGCAGTTTTCAGTTTCATATCTTTGAACTTAACCGGCTTTGTCGCCCGCCGTGTACTTAACTCGGGAAAGTCACATTGCGAGTCCTCCGTTTTCAGTGACGCTTAGTAGCTGCAAGGAGACTTCGCCTTCACCAATTGCAGACTAAAGGTGTTGTCGCCAGGCAGTCGTCAAACGCTCCGTCTAAGAACCCGCGCTTATTTTATTTTAGACAAAACCCCGAGACTTCGAGTAAGCAAAGGACGAAACACACTCAAACAATAATAAGTGACTTTTAGAGACTCGTTCACCTGTGTGTCGTCGTTTGCTTACCTGTAGTCTCGGGTTATATGTTTTTTAATCTTCACTAGTTCGTTTTGCGTCCTGACTTTCTGTTTATTGATTTGTTGTTGTATTGCGCCTAAACAGTGTCTCCTATAGCTCTTGTAGCGTCCAAGGGCTGGCCAGTGGTGCTCGTTTCCACAGATCAATATCCTGGATCTCAGCAAGGCGGCTAATGTGGGCAAATACAATCACAACTAGATTGATCCTTCTGGCCGTGCAGTTTATTGAAGTTCTTCTTTAAGTTCCGCTTATATATCTTTCTTTGGTATTTAAAGGTATACCCATCCTGAGTCGGTATTGCTGGTGCGGTCGATGACATGGGAGGAACGCTTTTTTTTTTAGTTTAAGAAATGCATCTTTAAGTTGAATAAAACGGATATATATTTATTCAGACCGGAACGCCAACATATGAACGAGAGTTCGACACTATTTCTCATGAAATGCAGTCATTAAATTAAAAAAACATATTACGGGCTCCCTTCGTTATTAGTCAAAGCAGATTCGTAGTAAGATTCATCTAGATTTTGCATATATTTAAAGTTCCGCACAATAACTCTCGATATGTTTTAAAATGTAAGATTTAGTTATAGAAACAAGTTACCCACAAACTATGAACCGTAAAAATTTATCAGCGGCTTTTATTCTTAATGTCCTATACCGAGTTGAATGCAGTCTTTAAGAAGGAAGTGTTTTAATTTGAGTGAAAGCATTGAGCAATTCCTTCAGGGAGTGAAGAAAGGTACTGTTTATTAACTTCTCCGAAATATTTAGCGGAGCTACTATTGTTACATGACGTCAGGTCATGGAGCACCGTGACACCACGCTGTTACGTAACAAGACATTGAGTGACGTGATCACGTGACGTTAAGATAACAATCTCAAGTCGTAGTGTCCCCTCATACCACAATGTAACCTGACGTCAATTTTTTGGTTGCATTTAATGAGAATGTGCACGGAGAGACAGACGAACGAATAAATGTCTGGAAGTGTGGGTTTCATTAAAACGCATGCCATGCTTTAAAAAAAAAGAAAGGGTTTGACCCTACTCGAGGCGAACACGTTGGAGCTCCCTGAAATCAAACGTCAGTTTTATTCCTGAGCTAAGAATACTTAGTCGCTTTAATAACTGCTTCAATCTTTTCGAGAAACGCTAAATCTGAAGTGACAAGCTTTCTAAGCTACATCCGAAGTCACCATATATTTTCGTAGTGTTCTGGTGACATCCGGGAATATCACATTCCTGCTTTCCTAAAGACGAAAAAAAAAATAGACGGAACTTCGATAAAAACATTTGTCTGCCTTTTGTGTTCCCAAGACCTTGACGAAGAAGAAAGAAAATGCTCTAGACAAAACAGGGCACTCTGTGGATGAATCAAACACGGAGCCGCGCTCAGGCCAGCATTCTTACTAGAACCGAGCACCAGATATTCTTCAAGTTTCTCGGGTAGAGGAAGCAGCGCGTCTGTGCGAATTTCGGGAGTGGGCAGGTAAAACCTAGAAATGTGAGAAGACAGACATGTGCTGAGGAAGCGGAAGTCTTTATATATCTCCTAAGTACAACTAAAGCTGTTTTCTACAATCACATTTCATTGCATGCTTTTTAATCAGTTCCTCGTTTGTTGACCACGGTTATGGTATACTGTAAACGACTTAATTTTCGCAGGCTCAAATTTTCGCGAATCGGGCCAAAGCTGAAAATTTGAAATTATTCGCGGGTTTTAATTTTCGCGAATCGAGCGTAGCTTCCATAGCGTTCACATATTGCCGGAACTGTTCGCGGGACGTATTTTTCGCGAATTGTAGGCGATTCGCAAAATTCGCTAAAACTAGGTCCTCACGAAAATTTAGTCGTTTACAGTATATGGCTTTCTAAACGACAATAATTAAATTGGACTGTTTTGTACTAAATATTTTTTCTGGGAGCTGTTTAATGCTACTGTTTGACCGTGACTGCAATTGTGACATTTGTTTGATAAGTTGGACAACTATTTTGGATAGCTCCGTCTAGGGAGGATTGGTGGTGATGCATCAGAACCAAGCCAGATTTGTTTTTTATGCGGTGGAATTTATTTTTGTATATCTTGTCAAGTTATCGGTCGTTGACCTATATTATATATAAAGGAATGGATGACATCTCGAAGCTCAACCTTAAGCCCATCATAGAAAAGCACCTTCCTTGAGAAAAAAAAGTTAATAAGGCCGCACTTGTGGTGTTTTCTTTCCGAAAATACCTGCGTGTTGAAATTTTACCTGAAGGTTGTTTGATTTCTTCTGCTGCTACCCGCCTTGAAATATGACACAATGACACAACGCACTTGTTCAACAAAATAGGTACCTAGTTATTTGATCGTCAGCGTGCGCGCCGCACTTCGAAAGCCCCTTGCCGGTATTTTTCAACTCCGGAGCGCCGCTCGAGTGGAAGATTGCGCATGGCAAACTCGCTGTGGGGCTTTCCAGGTATGTTTTAATAGGGGGACAACCTGGTCGAAATCTTTGCGCCACCAGGTTTTCTACATATTTGACGTATACTCTTTATGGGATCGATGTTTTGACGAGGTACTGTTCCAGGATATTCTTAGTGCGAACATGACACGAGCGCTTTTTCGAAATTTCCACAAAGTTAAGGAACCTCATGTAACAAAATGGGCAAGTGGGCTGGTCATACGTAATTACTACGTAAGAGCGCCAGAATACAAGCACAAAATGTAAGACTGGACACACAATGCTCTCCTACTTCTTGTCCTTCTTTTTTTTAGCTTTTACGGAGTAATTAACGAACATCAAATATTGCCGCTTTGCTCGGAGATCCAAATATAGAGTTCTCAATGCACAATTCTCTTTAAGCGTTCTTGAGCTCATTTTTCTCCAAAACACGGTGGTAGCCACTCAGGTCATACAATAGAATTACCTTAGCGAACGATCTGCGTAAATGACTATTTTCGAGGGCTCAGTGTTTCCCGAATTTCGGGGAGCTCGTTTTTTAGAAATATTTTACGGGAATGATAGTTCGCGAATTAGAATGATAGTGCTATACATTCATTACAATGGGGTGACACATATGCGTGATATATTTTTGGCGATCGTTTTCAGGTCGCAAAAGTCGCGAAAATTAGGTCCTCACAAAAACTGGTCTTTTTCAGTACACGAAAAAACTCTAGTTGGGCATAGAGTCAACGTCCGTGACGATTCAGTTGAACATTATGCAGGGTGTCCTTTCCCCTTCTTCCAAAAAATAAAAAAATTGCCATGTTTATCACAAATAAATACTACGAATTGCCGAACGCTTGTTCTCTGCCCAATATAGCGCTAGCGGTCCCGACCATATACGCCAAAGTTTCACAACTAAGCGTGATCTCTTTCAATTATTATGAGCGAATTTCTAAAATTTTGAATTTAAAAATGGCAGCCGACGGAGCTCTCGAACACATGGAGCTGGAAGGCGCCAGTTACCAAAAGCGGGCGAAAACGGCTCTCATTTTCCCCATTTAAATTTTGAGGGAATCACTTGTATATCTTTTGAATAAGATAATGGTGAGTTCTGAAACTTTAGCATCTGGTCCGGACCGATATCGCTAGATTTGGGTGGAGAAAAAGCGTTCGGTAACGCGTATATTGTTTTTTGAAAAACAAAAAAACATTTTTTTTCTGGAGGGGGGGGGGGACACATCAGTTGCGGACATCGCGTTGAGATCTCTTTTATTTGTAGAGACTGTAAGCCTCATTGTTTTTCGAGACAGAAAGCTAAATATTGTTTTTGATGCGAAGTCGCTGAGTGCTCAGAAAACGCAAGGGATGGGAATTTCCGAAGAGCCTGCGGTCCCTCGGCAGTTTGTGAGGTTGCGGAATTATCCGATAAGAGCGCCGGAGAACCAATGTCAAAGCACGAAGCATTAGGATAACAGGTACCCCCCCCCCCCCCCATTTTCTTAACCTGTCTTGGAATGTAATTTTTTATGAGTAAACTGTTTATAATAAAACTAGCAATGGCTTGTGTGTGCTTACTATGCCGGCGCTCTTTGCAGGGTCATCCTTCTGCCCAGACAAGCCGCTTACACCTCCCAGACCTGTATTTACTTTATCCGCTTCTCGCGGTACGTCTCTCTCCTTCCCTTCCTATGTTTCTTGATGGGGGATTTCGGCGTCCGACTACCCGAGCGCTCAGGCGCACTAACGATCGCTCGGAACTGAGGGATTACCACGTCCTTTCCGCTTCAGCCTCCATAGGATTAGAACAAGAGCTCGTCACGTGCGCCATACTCAGCAGAGTCTCTTGTACTCTAGCTTTTTTACTTTTGTTTATATGAGTCGCTGTTGCTCTGACGCTGCATACCTGCGTGCTCTTTCGAGCCCTTGAACCCTTTAACAAGGGTTCAAGGAACTCTGCATTGTCCGCGGTATGAGAGACGGTATTCTTATTTTTTCAAGCTCAGAACCCAGTACACATACAGCGTAGTTGATTCTCGGTTGGGCTTTGTCAGGCAGGTAAGTTCCAGTAATCACAAAGTAGCAAAATTAGATTAAGAGCCATCCCCTAGACATAATATGCCCGCTTAATATTTTGGGGTTGTGAAATTATTATGATGCGACTGGTAATGACCATCATCATATGCTGATGAAGTACCCTACAACTCTTACTATATCAGGTACTGTGTATACATTTTTATCTTGTTTCAAACAACTAACACTGCAAGAAAAAACGTAACATATGTGAAAACGTCACCGTGAAGATATTTTAATTATTGAAAAAATTGTTTTCTCATTAATTGTAAAAACAAATTGTATGATGAGAAAGATCGATACGGCACCGGTTCCAGCAACTTTCCGATGTAGATATCAGGGACATTGAGATACTTATTAGCACATTTGAATTGTTTACCATAATTTCAAAACTAAAAAGCGTATCGTGGTCAGTACAATATGTTTTTACAATTGGCATGGCATCATTTTTACGGTTTTGTTGTTCAACCGTGCGCGATGTCTCTGCATAATACACATCGAAAGATTATCAATTTCTTTAGATCTATTGTGTGTTTACGTTCTTCATTTGTTTAAAAATTACCTTTAATTAACCGAACCACACAATATTGTTACAATATATCGTACTAATTGTTTTTTATACAATCTGAGTCCAACTAGTAAACCGCCATGCAACTGATGAAACACCATATTAAGCCACCGAGCAATTACAAATCAAAACCACACGCAGCAAGTCAGCACCTTATGAGTAGGTCGTACACCTTTGATTTTCGTTAAAAAACAACGATAAACATTATTCGGTGTCAAAAATACAACATTTGTTGTAACCGATAAACTAGGCTGTTGAACTGTTTCTGTCAAAAATACACGATTGGATAAAATAAAACGAAAAACATTAATTAAAAAAACGTTTTACCAGTAGGATTGTTTTAGTCAAAACCCTCAACTCGTAGAGATAACCTTTTAGTTTTTCATGAAAAGTTTTCACCAACAATCGTGTTTTAGCGTCACTTTCAAAACAAACCACCAAAATACACCGATATGTGCAAAATACACACCAAAAATATCCGCCTTTTTTTTTCTTTTAATAGACTTCGGAAATTGTACGGCCCATATAAAATGTATGACAGGATTTTAAAATGTTGTGAGTTTTTGTGACGGCGGAGATTCAAGATATAGACAAAACTTTCGTCTGATTAACCCTTGAGTGAAAAAAGAACTACAGAGCTAGCCACATCTTACATTCCGGTCAACTGAATCGAACTACGCGTTTAAAGCCTTTGAATTTCTCGAAAATACCCTAACAACAAACGTTTGCACGATTTCGAGTAAGAATAAGTTTGAGAAGTTTTAGAATAGTAAGCTACCATACGGGCAAACCAAAGTACAGGATTTATGTTGAACCTCGCTACATTCACGTTAAAAACGCTTGACCGCCAATTGAGGTGGATTTGAACAAAATTGTGAAAATATTTGAGGTCTCTTTATTCATTTGAGACGCTCTGTCTCTTTATTATGAATGATAGTATTCATTCGAGTTGCTCCCAGCTGCAGTGCACGTCATTTATTCTTGAAGAGCATCATCAATAAGCAAGACAATAATAAACGAACCGCGACTTCGGGAAATTGCCAAACTAACTAAATACTTAAAGTAATGCATAAATGTCATATGAACTCGTCCTGTCGTCTTTCCACCGCCACCTTCCGTACAATCATGCGGGGGAAAAAAGAATTGTCACATCCCCTTCATACGATCTCTATTGCGCATTTCCGTACTACATCTGTCCTCGAGCCAAAAACAATAATCGAACAACTCAAAACAATGTCGTTCAGAACCTCGAACTAACAAAAAATAATCGAGAACAAAAACAACCACCGAGTATTGCTATACTTCAAGCATAATCGGAACCGCAGCAACAAAACCGCCAGTCAGCAGACCGTGCACAGAGCCGGATGCATCTTCGAGAGGATGAGCAGAGAGGCACGGACGCCTGCTGCGCTGCTGTTTATTGCGGAGTGCGGGTGCGGCTATTTTCAAACGGGGAGAATGAATAATGGATTATTTCCCGCGACGCAATGGGGAAAGTGTTTTCCAAGAAACAGCGCGAAAACCCATTCCGTCGGCTATCGAATCGATAGCCGACGGATACTGCTCGTCGTTCCAACGAGGCGTCGCAGTTCGAGACAAGCCGAACTGTGGAAGGTCAGATCTCATCAGTTGCGACAGAAAGGGACGTATCGCAATGAAGAGAATCAAAGTTTTACGAAACCGCCGAAAGTAAAAATAAACGGCGGAGCAAGGATTTTAGCTCTGGGCCTCCCACTGTCCGGGGACGGGTGTGTTAACCACTAGACAACTCCACCTCGACTTTCTGGCGTTTTTAATATGCCTTATTAATGCACAAGAAACGAAATGTATCCAATCAGAGGTGTTCTGGAAGCACACGCCGCCGCGTGGAACGCGATACGATGCTTGTTGGCACGTGGTACACTCTAGAAATAAGGGTATCACCTACACCCTGTTGTCCCATACAATGACACCCCAAAACTTCAGCTCGACGTACAGCAGAACTACAAGCCGAACACACAGCCACAATTTTTACGAGCGGCTTGATAACGGTGCAATATAGCTTATGAAATAGCTAAAGTACGTATGAAAGACCACAGAAAGAAAGCACAGGGGTTTTGCAGTAGGGCCAAGAAACCCCGATTTTTTTATAGTCACTAGATACGTATATTAGCTATTTTAATAAGTTGTACCACATGGCTATCAAGCATCTCGTGAAAGTTAGTAGCGTCAAATTGACGACAGTGCGCTGTACGCCGAACCGATATTTTGGGGCGTCTTATATGAGACCAAGGGTGTAAGAATACACCCTTTTTTTAGAGTTTTGCGTGCTGGTTGTGATCAAAAATCCTTTCACGATTTGTCTCGTCACGTGTACGTGTATTTTGTTTTGTTTAAGCTTGTGAAACACAATATCATCATCATCTGAGAGAATCAAAAGCCCCGTTTGAATATATCGCGGGTATTTTTTCACATTGTCGTGCATGGTCTCCTAGAAGGAAATAATCGAAAATACGCAGATGAATGAACTGTACTTGATCCAATGAATCAAAATTCTACGAAACTGACGAAAGTACATTTTGTACGCTAATTTGTGACCCTCAACATAATATTAACAAAATGCTTGACTATCTTATGAGCATCACTTGAATCAACATGAGGAACACATGCTACGCGGGCAACTATTTTTCTTTTTAAACTACGGCGAGGATATTGGGGATTAGGAAAGTCGCAATGAATATTCGCGTCCAGACAGATCCCGCATTGGTTCGCGAATAAATGGACGACGTCACCTTCATTTCATCAAGGAATCGGTGATCAGATCTTAATTTGAACGGCAACCTGCCCCTGTTTTTATATTCTCATGCGCACTTTTCCTCGTGAAATCACCTTTCCTTAGAAATAATATATATTTATCCTAAACACAATATTATATCATGGTAGCACTTTGAAGGCACCCTCTACGAGTCCGCATAAAAATATAACCGCTTTATTAACGCCGACTAACACATGAGAAGTCTCGAACGCTGATTACATCGGATAAGGAAAACAGCGCTCCTGAAGTGTAGAGGCAGACAGGACTCTATGAAGCCATTCCTAAATCCCATTCGTAAGCGCTTGCCAGATCGTTGTCCTGCGAAGCCGGTCCTTTCGCCTGCGTAGCAATTTATATGGATTTGGAAACTCAGCGGTTCACATCTCAAACATGAGCGTGAAAGCTCTGATGCAAACACTGTTTTTCTGCAGGGTTCTACTTCGCTATGATGAACTCGTTCGTGAACTCCAAGCAACCCACGCCTGCTTAGTGCGCCGTCCACAGGGTATAATGACACCTTTTTTGTTCGGGTTTAAGCACGAGATGTAACCTTTTTTTTTCAGAACTGAAGCTGATAGGACGAACGAATACTTTCATGTATCATTTTACAAGCGTTTTTCAGGCTTGAGATTTCGCCAAATTTACACTCCTGTCTTATCTTAAATTCTGGTTCCTCCACCATACCTGTATGTGTTTCGGCATCGAAAATGGTGGAAGGTGAAAATATATATGAATACATGAAATGGTAAAACATAGAGGACGGAACGGAAACAGAAATTCTTTTATTTAGCAACAACAAAGAATTACCCAAAATTTAAAACCGCCCTCATAGGTTTCAACGTTCTCGAAGGAGAAAAGCAGAGAATTGGTGAAGTAAAGGAAATTTACTATAAATTGTAAACGTTTAAAAAGCACTAGCATCTCGACGAGGTATCAGTAATCTATGTCACCTCTGGTTTTGGGAATTCGACATCTCCCTTTGATCTGTAATAATTAAGGTGTCAAATATATTGTTGGTGACCGTCTTCATCGCGAATAATTTAATGACTTCTATTCCAAATCTGTTGATGTGACACTGCGGCGCCTCCTTCTCTATGGCTCCGCGCCAAGCTGTGCGAGTGACTTTCGACGAAAACCAAAATGCTCGTTTAACGACAAACCGACGGTGTCTTTTCAGTTTGTCAGCTACCGGGAGAGAAGGAGAAGTGAGGGGAGGCGTTGACGCGTGCTGACACGGGGGTTTCAAGCCAATGGGGGCGTCGTTCGCGTCACCTTCTCTCTCTCCTTCTCCTTCTCTCCCCGTAGCTGACAAACGAAAGACACAGCGGGGTTTCGTCAAAACGAGCGTTCCAATGCTGAATCATTCGAAAGAAAACATTTACGTGAAACTAGAAAAACGTGATTGAAATGCGCGATATTTCCTCGTGAGACCTATATGAGTAAGCATTTAGGGAAGACCAATTCTGTATTACCCTCCTTTAGATTCCCCAGAAGAGCTGAAAACGGCTGGATTGATGCCTCGTCGTTGCAGGATTAAAAAACAGCGCGAACAAGACGCAGGACAAGAAGAGACGTAGACAAGACAGAGCGCCGACTCTCAACTGAGCTTTATTGGAAATCAACACAAGACATAAATCGCATAAACAAATAGGAGCAGAATTGTTATCACCTTGTCATGCACTATGACTGTCATACACGTGCCCCCAGGAAAGTCAGTTCCGTTATCAAACAGAGCGATCGAGGGCGCACTTGCCACACACACGTCATCTCGATGTGAGAGTACTAGTGATGCAAAACTATCGATAAATCGACTATCGGTACTATCGATAGTTTTCCAAAACTTATCGATAGTGTCGCAAAACTAACGATAGTCGCCCGACTATCGACAGTACTATCGATAGATTTTTGATTAGTCGACTATCGATAGTACTATCAGGGAGTTTTAATGCGAATAGCATTCTTTGGACTACTTCACGCACTTTTCGTCTATGTATCTATCTATCTATCTATCTGGCTATCTAACCTCTTACGCCGCAGGTCGATAAATAAATAAAAAGACCGGCGCCGGCTGGGATTCGAACCGTTGACCCTTTGATCAGCAGGCAGACGCGCTAACCACAGAGCTATGAAGGCAGTCATTCAACGCACTCTAAACGGTTGTTTATATCTTTACCATAGGACGCGCTTTACAGCGCTGTCACAGCTACCGGTGCGCGCGCGTTCCATGCACGAGGGCTCATTCCGCTCTCGTGAGGCTGAGCACGGCCGCTAGCTCACCCTCTCCCGCGCTCGGGAGAGGGTGATGTAGCGGCCGTGCTCAGCCTCACGAAGCGGAATAGGCCTCGTGCACAGACGCGCGCGCACCGACTGTGACAGCGCTGTGCGCGCGTCCCTAGTAAGATATAAACAACCGTTTAAATACCGTTGGTTGAGACTAGCTGAGACGCCAGAAAGTCTGGTCGGTACCATTTTGAGTGTTTGTGCGTATGGCGCGTGCTTTGCTCGCCTTCCTAAGTGACACAAACGCACGTGCTGGGCTGCGGAGATCGTGCGCAGGGCTGTGAAAGTGTCAACAAATTTAGAATCGCCTCAAGAGTGGGCTGGCGTATCTAGAGTGTGCCGGCCACCTGACGAACGCGCATAACTCCGCACCGTTTGATGCTATTTGCATTAACGTAGATAATCATTCCCAAAGGATGGGTTCTGCTGATTTTTTCGATAGTCAGCTATCGATAGTACTATCGATAGTTTTTCGATAGTCGACTATCGATAGTTCTATCGATAGTCGGTTTTCGATAGTCGACTATCGATAGTACTATCGATAGTTTTTCGATAATCACTATCGATAGTACTAGATAGTTTTTCGATAGTCGACTATCGATAGTTCTGCGACATTATCGATAGTTTTATTACTATCGGTAGACCGATTTCTGGCGACTATCGATAGTACTATCGATA
This sequence comes from Ixodes ricinus, assembly GCA_037355805.1. Classification (NCBI taxonomy): domain Eukaryota; kingdom Metazoa; phylum Arthropoda; class Arachnida; order Ixodida; family Ixodidae; genus Ixodes; species Ixodes ricinus. The sequence goes on along the minus strand of JAZHYW010041976.1, from coordinate 3,866 downwards.
GTTTTGCACCTAGAGCGAACACAGCTGCCGCACCGCCGCTCGCCTCCCTTCCTCCTCTCTTCACCCAAACTACCGTCTTCGGCATCACTGAAAGCTGAACCAAAGTTGGGATGGTATAGGCCCTGTAACACTGAGGCAACAGTTGGTCAACTCTATCCGGCAACACAAGGAAATCGTGTTGCCGGCGACCCTGTCACATCGCGGCAACAACAACAGTCGGACAACATGTTGCTGCCGCCCGGTAACCGTGTTGTCTGATTTGTTGTCTGACAACCCTGCTATACCGCGCTGACGGCGGGGACAACACGAGGAACAACGAGGAACACTCCGCCATCTTGATTGTTTACCTTTGTTCGTGTGCGGCGCGGCGTCGCTGGAAATGTGACACTGCAAAGTGCTAGTGCGTTCGAAGGGCCGGAAATTACGACGGGACGGCATCAACCAGTGACTGTGATTAGAAAACTTGACACGGGGTGTATTTTCCACCCTTTATTTTATCAAAATGTTACAAGAATTACAAAGTTGAAAAGGTAATATCAAATGATAGGGTAAAGATAAAATCGGACGTAAAGATTGAGACGGAACTGTCCCTTGAATACAACAAGCCTTACCTGATGATACACGACCGGAGAACGAAGGAAATCACACTGATTGAGGTTGGCATCACCAACAAGAACATCCTGGCCAAGACCGAGTTGCGAAAATCTCAGAAATACGACGTACTGAAAAATGAGCTCAAGGTAATGTACCCGGGTGCAAAGTAATTACAGTACCAGTGGTGATGACATGGGATGGACTGGTGACAAGACATTTCAAGGGATATATGAAACAGCTCGAAGTCACCGACAGGCTGATGGCATACATGCAGTCGGTAGTCTTAAAGCGAACCTGCGAGAGCATCCTGGAAGACTGCCGAAGAATACAAGAGAGGGACTGGCTGGAGGATGAGGTGGACGAAATGATGGCTCAGCTCGAGACGCAGCCCGCAGGGCCAGAACAAGGAGCTCAATTAATGCCTAGATGAGCTTCATCTGAAAGTAATTAATTTGACGCATTAAACAATCTGTTTATCAAAATGTTCTTCATTCGCTAACAAAGCGGAAAGCCCTAACCAAGGAAAGTGAGATCGCCGATATATATTCGGGATTTGCGCCACCCGGTATGAAGTGTTTCTGTCCGGTTCTATCTTTTGTGCAATTCATATTTTACTGTAAAATTGAGTAAGCACCGGCAGGACCCTAAAGCGTCTTTTGTAGCGTGGTGTTGAGCTGAACAGACAGCGTTTCAAAACTGCGACACCGACACGATCGGCCTTCACAACAATCGGTGGAATAAAACTTTTCAACGCTTTTACCTACCGCCTGCTATGTGATCGCTTCATTCCCCAAAACGTCCTGGGTATTTTTGAAACAAATCAGATGTCTGGTAGCGGCTGTTTGCAAGTTCCAAACATCAACAACCATGATCAGAGTGGTCTTTTTAATGCTTGGATTTTTTAATCTTCGCTTTCCAGGATTATTTTTATTATACTTTATCAGAGGGTGAGTAGGCATGCCATTTTATTTCACTAGCAGTAATGTGAGCTGGTCTCTCGACGGTTCTAATTTCAACACCAGTCTGAACGTTCACGACCCTAGCTGTGACCATTTCGACAATCGCTTTCCGTAATTACACTGTAACAACATTCACAAAAATATTTTAGCTGCATGCCAGCCTTAGTTATTATTATCTAACATTTTCCAAGCCTTCATTTGAGTAAGACGTTATTCATAGGAAACTAGCTCTGTCATCGAAGCCATCTATGTTGTCGTGTTGCCGGCCCGAAATTCGCTCAGCCAGCAGTCAAGGCAACACACGTTGTCCAACACAAGTTGCTGAACATGATTGTAAACCTGAGACTGGGGCAGAAAGAGAACACAACAGCAGGTAGAAAAGAGGAGGCAACATCTCGAACTCAGCTGCAATGTTTATTTCGTACACGCCTTTTATACCACAATTCCAACGCCGTCTCTTCAAAAAAAAAAAAAAAGCAATTTGACAAGAGGACAATGACATTTGGGTAAACCTTCTCGAAATAAACTTTGCAGCTGAGTTTGAGACGTTGGCCTCCTCTTTTCTACCTGCTGTTGTGTTCTCTTTCTGCCCCAATCTCAGCTTTACAATCATGTTCAACTTACACCAGCTCGCCTGCACTCTGACCATTTTTTCGTTACAAGTTGCTGCTGTTTTTGTTACCGAAAGCTGTCATACCGAGGCAACATTTTAGTTGTCGTCCATGTTGTGCTGCTGTTGCTGCGATGTGACAGGTTTGTAGGACAACACGGGGAGCGAGCAACAAGTTGCCCGACTGTCGGACAACGTGTTGTGTTGCTGTTGCCGTCGTGTTGCCTCAGTGTGACAGGGCCTTAAGCGCTTGGGCTGGTTGGGTATCCCATTTGAAAAAATAAAGCGAGAAAGAGAGAAGAGGGAGCGACGCAAACTAGTACTAGTGTCGCAAAACTATCGATAGTAAACCGTCGACAGAACTATCGATAGGTTTACGATAGTCGGACTATCGATGAGTACTATCGATAGTGTTTTCGATAGTCGACTATCGATAGTTTTTCGATAGTCGACTATCGATAGTACTATCGATAGTTTTTCGATAGTCGACTATCGATAGTACTATCGATAGTTTTTCGATAGTCGACTATCGATAGTACTATCGATAGTTTTTCGATAGTCGACTATCGATAGTACTATCGATAGTTTTTCGATAGTCGACTATCGATAGTACTATCGATAGTTTTTTGACTATCGATAGTCAGATTTCTGGCGACTATCGATACTATCGATAGTACTATCGATAGTTTTGCACCACTATGTGGTACACCTCGGCAAACTCCCTCGGTGGTTTGATGTGTCTATTAACATCGGTTCACACCCACATCTGTCACAATGTATGTGCAATATTACCCGACGGCAATGACTATCATCGAGCGATCGTGTTCTCTTAGACTATCATGTTATACATCGGCCTGTAGCCGATACACGCTCTATTGCATGATAGGGGTATCTGATAAACGACCCTCACTACACTGTACAAACGGTTTTCTTGTGTTTCTTTGCACATGCGTGACTCTTCTGTTTACCACAATCTACTCTCGCACATAACCTCTCCGACTTCTATGGGGCTTAAACACCACCGGAACGTTATGTCTGCGCCATTTTCTTCAGCCTGTGAACCACCTTGTGCATGTACGGAAGAACTACTGCTGTACTTCACGGTTTTTACAACCATTATTTGTACCGGATGTTCCAGTGCCTTAAAGAGACTCTCTGCCACTTTAACCAAAAGAGCCATGCGATACCCCCACTTAGTTAGACTTTCTAATTGGATTAATAAACTACACCTTATCTCATGGGGACAGGATTTAACTAAGGCCGTGACTAGAATCGAATGGCAGCGCTCTGCTCTACCTCCTGTCACAGCCGACAATCTTCCATTCAAAATACAGTAGTGTCAAAACACTTTAACACCTAGCAAACATACTTTCAAAATGGAGTCTTTATCTAGAGCAGGTCTACCGCAAATAGAAAATTAAGCTAAGCCCACAAGATCATTTTACATCGATTTTGCTCATATATATCGCAGCATCACTGTCAAAATCATATTGATCGAAATGCATATCACGCATTCTAAAATCAAATAAATTGTAAATGAAATGCGTGAAGTACTGCAAAGTAAAACCATTTTTTAAATTACATCTTACCCTTTTCAATGACCTGCCGCAACACTGCAACTCAATGAAAGTAAGGCCGTGACACACAAATTGCGGCCTCAAGAATCAAATCCAAACATGTCGCAATTAATGAGCAATGCAGCA
>JAZHYW010041975.1:0-53352 GCA_037355805.1 Ixodes ricinus | reverse complement strand
CGGCAAAATTGAAGGTCCTTTCGATCGAGATGACATTAGAGAAGTTATGGGAACGAAGGTTAAACGAGAAAATTTATTTTTTAATGGAATGCTCATAGGCTACTTAATATACACTCTTAATTTGGAACCGGCAAACGTCACGGCCATAGCCGTGACGTTCGACGTTTTACAGGACTTAGCCAGCGAACTGATCCGGCCCCGTCAAAGTTGCCGTGTACAACGTCACGGCTGCTGTTCGCCCCTTCCCTCTTTGATGGTGGGAATGGCTATATAGGTGGCTCCGTAGGCGGCCCTGTAATTTTTGGCGGCCCGTTTGTGCAGGGCCGGCAAAAACGGGCCGGCTATGCGTGTAATAGCGGAAAAAAAGACTGCTTTCCGCCAGATGGCGGCAGTTGCGGCCGCCCAGCGTGCCCCGCGGGCGCAGCAAGCGCATTACTCTTCTCGTTTTGCAAGGACGACGAATCTCGACCGTACGAAGTACGAATCTAATCGGAAGCATCTGCGGGTGGCGTTTGCAGTTCTTATCATGGTGATAGAAGCCTATGGTTAGAGTGTGCGCCGAAGCCGCGGGACAGTGAGTTAGTTCTTCAGGATGCTCACGCCGAAGGATATCAAAGGCGGGCGGTGTAACCATGACGGAACATGTGAATTCGATGGCTTCCACGGCCCGCTGATCTGCCGGCACGACCAGCACGATCACCACTTCTGGGCCAAGTTGGCTGGTGCTATTACTGCGGGCACAGTCCTCTTCAGCACAACCGACTGGGTAATTATGTCATCTCACTGGTTAATAACGGAATGAAGTCAAGTGTTGAAACAGTTACTTAGAGCTTTAGTAGACTCTGTTACCGATGACTCCGAGGACATTACCCGGACACTCTGCCTCCGCATTTGCAGCTACATAAACAGCGTCGTTGGTCGGCGGTATCGTAGGCATCGGAGACAGATCTACACTAAAACTCTCTGTAATGGGTGGCTTTGTTATCGTGATCGGCAGGACTCGTGGACTCTCCTGGATGATACAGGTATCCATGCACCCACATTGTTGTATTCTAAGAAGCCCGTTTGAAATCACCTCTTTTCACATTATTCGGATACCGGCTGGCGTCGCCGGTGGAAGCGGAAAACAGGTTTACTTCATTTCACCTTAGCATGGACTTACCACAACGGCTATAAGCGCAGGCTCTTCGCGTCTGACGCCGGCTCCGGATGCGCACAAGCACTCGTGGAAGGTGACAATTTTTAAGGTTTTCGTGTCACAGTCGCAGCCCTTACGGTTTGCCTATGGTAAGCTGAGGCAGATAAAGCTGCCTCAGCTTTATCTCTGCCTCAGCGGTGCCACCAACATGTCTCCCAGCAGTTGAGGCATAACTGGTGCCACCAGCCGGTGGCACCAGTTATGCCTCAACAGTGGCCACCAACATTTTCCAGTGACAAGGTGTAAATAGTTTGTAGGGGGTGCTTTTTCTTGCCGAAGTGTCTGCCGATAGAGCACGGCGTATACGGCGCACTCATCAGCTTGACGTCCGAGGTATAGTAGTCGTGCGTCTCGGCCGGCGTCGACGATCGCGTTGAGCAAAGGAGGACGGCGGCCACACAAGAGAACATTTAAACTAAAATTGATGATGAGTGTAACATCTACAATACACTAAGTTTGTCCTTGTGCGTGCACCCTCCTTTACTCATGCGACCGTCGACGTCGGCCGAAACGTTCTTTCTGTGTGAATGAGCCTTCAGGGGATACTCGCGTCTCTGCGCTAGACGTCCAAGCGTGACACTTGTGAGGACAGTCTCCGCCCACTGCGTTGCAGCCTACGACGTACAGCTGCCCGCAGTGAAGCGGTGCCACACTGATTGCTTTAAAGCATTTTGAGCTTTAATCGGTACGCGCTCGGAAGCGAGAAGGACAGGCAGGCAGTTCTACGCACGCCCGAGCAAAAAGAATATACTCGGGTGTCTGTGTCTCGGTTGGCTTCATTCCAGCTGTCGCTGTCCACCATCTTACGCAGAAATGTTACCAATTTTTTTATAAGTTTGTGCTCATAATGTAACGAAGTATACATGTTAAGATCTTATTTGAGGCATAAAGTTGAAGTCGAATTTAAATTGATTTATAAGAGAAAAAAAGATCTGTGGTGGTGCGTGAACGGCCAGTTACACACATGTTTGTCCTCATGTTATTAGAAATCGAAACGTCTAAGGCGGAAACTAACCCTTTTCAACTTCTCGGAGGTAGCATGCCTGACTCCTTTCCATTTCCCTACATCTTAAGTAATGCAGTATAACTTTTGGTGACACTCCAAGAATAAGCTTTATTAGGCTAACTGAAGTTAGGAAATGTATTGTATTAAACAATATTTCTGAAAAAAAGTCGAACTATCTGTTTTACAATATTTGATGCAGTTTAGCAAGGTGTTTATCCTGACCTGATCATACTTTTAAATTTAGTAATTACAGAAAGTTAATTATTCAAAATCTTTGACAGTGTAATTATCCAAACGTCAAATTTTATGAATTTTCATATTAAACAAAAACAGCTGTTTATGTGCGACGTGTAGTTTTTGAGCAAACGATTTAGTCGGTGTTTAATGACGCAGCCTGTATGATATAACCATGAACCTGTAGATCCTGGCAGGTGGAGAGCCTCAGCTCCCCTTCCTGGTGGCGTCGAAATTTACTGGTTTGTTCCCACTCTGCAAACTGCCACCAAAGCTCTATTCATATGACGTCAGACTGCTTTTTTAATGTCCAGTAACTAAACATAAGCATGGCCACCGAGAGCAAATGTGGTCATCTAATTGGCGAATTTGTTTTCGCTTATTTTGTTTTCCGCAGAGCTCACGAATAAACGTTTTGTTAGCGGCCATGTTTATGGCCGATGACTGAACATCTGTATAGACTCTAACATCCAGCAAGCTACTTTCTAAGAAAACCAGCTGTTTGCTAAATTTTAAAACGTAATTAAGATAGAAGACATCTTCTCCCTCCCTTATTATCATAAAATGAAATGCTGAAAATTCTTAATCGCAGCGGCATCGATGCCTTGATGACAGAGGCAACTGGCCTTCGGACGTGCCGTGGACACCCGTCTTGTGGCACGAAGCTCCGGCAGACTGCAACACACTTGGCTCGGAGAGCGCACCTGCAACTGCGGCGGGTCCTAGTTCACCAAGTGTGTCAACTGAAAGCAACGGCCATGCTTCCACCAAAGTTTCAGCAAGTGACACAAGTTTTCATATACTTTTCTACTTTATTGTTTGAATATGGTATTTATTACAACAAAACGCCACCTGTATCTTCAAGCTCTGCATCTAATTTAAACAAATAAATGGATTGTATACCTGCGGACCCACTGTTCTTTCAAATGTTTAGAATCCATCGGCCTCGCCCTTGAAACAATTCCTGTATATTTACTTTCCCCTATAGCACTCGGGAAGTGAATCGCTCAAGTTGGAGACGTCATCTTTGGAGACGTCATCGAAAACAAATAATTGATGTAAAGGCATAAATGCTGCGGATAAAATTTACATGATTAAGAATAGACGAGAATAGACGACGCATCCGTACCAAACTTAATTTAAAGTTACTACAAATGTAAGGGACTAATTTTTGTTAGGCAACATACTTGCAAGTGCTGTGACTTATCCCATGATTGGTAATAATGTTCCAATATATTTTGCGACTCAAAAATAAAGTTGCGGCGTGACTATGTGCATCGACGTCTTACAAGAAAACGTCAGGCTCAGTGCCAAGTCACAGCTTCATTTTTACGGTGAAATTTTCCTGTACTTCTCATTTGCCTGGCTTTCTTCGTGCATCACAGGCCTGGACCTTCCGAGATACTCTGCGGGGAGTGGACGGCGGGATATTTTTATAGCCAGCAAAAAACGGGCTCACACTAGAAAACAGGCCAGCTAGAAAAGGGGCCAGCTATAAAACGGGCCACCTAGTGCACAGGCCCGCTAGAAAACGGGCCAGCTAAAAAACGGGCCGGCAAGATCCAACTTGTCACGGCAAATTTTGGGGCCACCTAAAAGGGACGGCAAACGGGCTGGCAATTTTAGGTGGCCCCAAAATTTGCCGTGACAAGTTGGATCTCATTTGTCACGGCTATAGGTGGCTGCCTAGGTGGCGCCAGATTAAGAGTGTATACTGAAAGGTTTGCGATTGTTAGAGCTCTGTAGCGAATATATTCACTCATTTCTGGTGGAGACCCACCGCGTAGTTGATAATTGCAACTTCGGCAGCAACGTTGTACAGAGTGACGTTTCAAGGAACAACGTGCCCTGAAACGACGTTCCTTTAAACGACGTTCCTTGAAACGACGTTCCTTGAACGCGTTTCCTTTTAGAAGGAGAGATCAGCGCCGCCGTTCCATCTGGCATCGGTGTAACTGCAACGTGTACCCGCTCGTTTTTCAGAAGAAGGGTGTGAGGAACAGCGTTAATTAGTTTGTCGATTAATCTGCCATTTTATCCGAATTTAGTAGGCATTTAGGTTTTATTTTTATGGAATATTTTACACTCCGACGAGGGATGGAGATGTTTCCGGGAGATAGTCGAAAACAAAGAACTGGAAGAAATGTGATCCTGGCGACACGACACGTATAGTTCGATGCCGATATTTTTTCACTCGCTCGCTTTATTTTATCTGCGGATCATCCCGCTCGATACATCCTTAAACATACTCAAATATAGCGTTGAAGTATGATGAAACGTTCCACTCTTAAGAACTGTCACGCAGAGGATCGTTGCTTCCGGATCTCATAACGGCAACTCGTTTCTAGATTAAAAAAGCTTTCCGTTCCTTTTTCGGAGGAACGTGTTCTACACTCTTCGCCGGTGCCCTGGAACGTATGCCGCCAACACGACTCGGGGGGAATCAGGTTGCACGTGGCAGACTAAGCCTACAAGAAGAAGGAGCCCCGCCGAAGAAGAAAGCCGATAGTACACAACGAGCACGGAAAAAGCAACGCTTACAACACGAGACGACTTGGGAGGACTCGGAGCAGCGGTCGGAAAGGACGAACGTAATGTCGGCATAACTATATCTTAAACTGGCCACGTATCAATTGACTCATAAAACTTTTTTTTAACAATAAATCAGTGCCTACAGAATATTAGGGTGACAGAAATGGGTGCTTGTTGCTACACAGTCAACTATTATACAGCCTTAAAGCCGCGGTCACACCGCGAATGCATCGTACAAAAGACGGTCTGCACAAACTGTTTGAAATGTGTTTCTTTCTTGTGTTTCGCCTGTCACCATGGGTGCACCAACCGGGGGGCAAGGGGGGCGCTTGTCCCTTTCCCCCAGTTCTCAGGAAGTGGAGTGGAAGGCACGTGTTTTGCCCCCCCCCCCCCTCCCTGAAAAAGCCGCCACTGGGCAGGGCAAACATTGGCCGGCGGCGCCCAAAGATTATCAAGTGCACTAGCCCCCGGCCCACCCCTGAGGGGGGGGGGGAGAGGTCTGGTTCGGTCCCCCACTCAAGAACAAGTTGGTATGCCACACTGCTCGTCGCTCTGGATGGTCGGCGTCAATGCGTCGTGGTAGAGAGCGTCAGCTGTTAAGGTGACGCGCCTTTCCCAAGCTGGTGGTGGCAGCGGCGGAGGTTTTGGTGAGGACGATGGTGGGCGCCCGATCTCTTGGAGAATGGCCTGGCTTTGGTACTCCTCAACCGAGTGAGCTGTGCAGACATGGGGTTGTTCAGCTACATTTTCGAGCTTGTCGAGATTTCAAGAGCGTAGAGGTCCGGTAGCCAGGTGTGCTTGGGAAGGCCTGTGATAAGCCGTATCGCTTCCTTGTTAAGGTTCTCGACGGTGTCGCGTTGGCGTAGTGTTAGGTAGTAGTAGTTGTAGCCGTAAAGGCACCTTTGAGGAAGAGGGCCTGGACGAGCTGTCTGGTCTCTTTTTCGCCTGTGCCCTACTTGCGTTTTGTGACTCGTCGTATCAAATGAATGATTTGGGTGCCGTCTTTCTTGACCCTACTTACCATGTCCCGGCTCTGCCGTCCTCGCCTATGAATAGTCCGAGAATGCGCACAGTTCGCTCTCGCCTCATAGTGGTGTTATTTAGTGTCAAGTTGTAAGGGATCGCATTTCTTCGGAGAGGTGTTGGGGGACAGAATGTACCACGACGGAGAACTGAAGCCGAAGCGCAGCTTTCGGAGTCCGCGTTTCAGGGGAATTGCAGACGGCTATAGACGTTTCCAGCGGAAGTCTCGAACAAACGATTTACAGCGCGCGTCCCTGGTTTTGAGAGTGTACGTCAGTGTTGCCCGACTGCGCTGGGCTACGGCAGGCTGTGTAGGCGCAATTCTGGACGCCGGTGGCGACAGAAAAAATGCAACTAGAATGTTTGTTTCATTTTATGTTGATTTACTTTTGCGGTACCACACACTCAGCCGTGTCAATCTATAAAGGTCTTAACTGCCGAAAATATTTGACCACATAGGATTGCCAAAATGCATGAGTATTTCAAGCTCACAACACGAAATTCAACGAGTCTTATCACTCAAACAACATATTGTACGCACCCCAAAGTGCAGCGTTATCCGAGCGGGATTTATTTGAGAAAGACCTCAAATAACACGGCATATCCCATAAGTGTCGACTATAGTTACTTCACGTCGATCGGACGGAATCCGGCTTGCCTTCGGGCACGTTTTGAAGAAAGCTGCTTTTTTTGCACAACACCAAAGCAAATAAACGAACGTATTTCTTCCCCATACCCCTGACCCTATCAGTTATTTTTTGCGCAAACCGGGAACGTAGCCGACAAGACTTTTCGGAGATTATCTCGACGGAAATAATCCTCGAAAGGACGTCGAACGGCCCGCGTCGCGTGCTGCTTGACGTTCGCTCTCTTCGTTTGTTTCCTGCGAAGGCCGAGCAGGCTACGAGCCCTGGTATTCCCTGGTTTACATAGTGGAGGATAACAGAGAAAGGATAAGCACCCTGAATAGGCAAATAAAGTAAAATCTTTTAAGAAAAGCCGGCGAACTCCGAATGCACAATGCAGGTGGGAGTCGTGCTGACCGGGTTTCCACAGCTCAGGCGGGTGGGAGACTTTTCTGGCTGATAGAGTCGCCCGAGTTGCAAAATGGCGGCGGCCAAGAGCTATTTTTGCTAAGGTCTATAGACCATTCCATTTAGCGCTCTCTGGGCGGCACCATTTTGTTCGACCGCAGCGCCCTCTCCACACATCCGGGAAATTCAGCGGGTTCGGCGGGGTAAAACGAGAGAGAGGGCACGCGCCCGACTCCGCTAGCAGACGACAAACCGGGAGGTTGCCGTTCTCCATCTTTGAGCTGTATCGGCGGGCTGTACGGACCATCGAACTCTCGCCTGTGGCTGCCGTTGTGAAGTGGTTCGCGTTCTTAGAATAGTTATGTCTACTCCAAAATCATCCCATAGCTCTCTGTTGTTTTATTTCTGTATATGATCAACTAGCATATCTTTTTCCGTTACTTAAATAGCAGTTGAGTCAGCCGGCAGTACTACCCTCAGCTACTGCGTGTATTGCGGCAGGAGAGCACGTTTTTATTTATTATTTCAGACTTCCACTCATAGTCGCTAAAGGCGACCATGAGTGGAAGTCTAATGCACCATACGAACTTTGTATAGTAAAAAGGTACAGCAACCGGATTTACTTTTCGCCCGAGGGCCGGCCAATCTGACACAGTTTTCCATATTTTTTTTCATTTGCACGCAGGTAACAGCGCAACTGGACCCTGTGAGTCTTTTTTATCTAGCATAGTATTACACGACATATGGCATACTAAAATCTGCGCATCTGCGCTTAAAGTTAAAAAATGACGCGATTTTAAACAGTTTGCACGCCAGCCGCACGCTACCTACAGCCCACTTGGCGGAGCGGACGACATGCGGGGTGAGAGGGGAGTGCATTTTTTTCTCTTTTACCCTCTCTGCTATGACCCTAATGGAACGGTCTATAGACGGTCATGAAATAGCAGACGATGCTAGTGGCTGCCGAACGCATGCTCGTACGACTAGCAGAGCGGTGTCAGATGCCAGACTGCACACACCAAATGTCACGAAAAGGAGGCACTAGGCTTCTCGGCGTGTTCAGCCAAACAGCCAAGCCAATCCAGCAGTAATGTGCGGGACCACTGATTTCTGGGCGAAGCTTAGAGCATGCCGTGATCTCCGCCCAAGTTTCGTCTAACGGCCTAAATATTGGGCGATTTTTCTTATTTCGTGGAAAAATTATCAAAAAACGTGCTCCCATACCCTTAAAAAAAACTCTTCTTTTCATTTCAGTGTACCTTTAATTGAAATAAATGTAGTGTCATTGTGAAATACGTCCACACCGTATGTTCGTGAATCGGCATGCACTTAGGAAGTCGTAAGAAGCGGGAATTTTTAGAACGCGTGTGGTCATAATTTAGAACAGCTTCATGCATTCGGGCTATCCCCCGACAACTTGATACCGTGTACTAATCCACGTCGCTTTGTAAGCAAAACTACACGGCAAACCCGATAATCGCTCTTCCTTTGTCAAACGCAGGCTCGCAGACGCCTCAAACTTCGGCAATCGATCGATGGGCGAGGAGAAACCTTCCCGCCCATCGATCGATATACTCGGCGAGTATATCGATCAATGAGCGAGGAGGTTTCTCCTCGCGCGCCATGGGGCGCCTGCAGCGCCATCCAGTGGCTAGGAGAAAAGCGGCACGTCGGGAGCCGAATTCGAGATCCCGATCGACCCCGCGGCGACGCGACCATGTGATCGTGTCTGAGGCGAGGCAACTGCATAGCTGCCTCGCGGCCAAGAGGACTATATGGTTTGATGGGCGCCCTCGTGAATGTACGGTGCGCCATACTGTTGAAGTTCAAGGAGCCCTTTCAGACTCATTATTGGTAACTTCCGGGGTACCAGAAGGATCAGTATTGGGACCATTGTTTTTTATATATTAATGATATCTCAATGGTTATTAAACCGCCGGTACAAATAAATTTGTTTGCGGATGATTGTATGGTTTATTTTCCAATTAAGACATCCGAAGACCAGGCAGCATTGAATGACAGTTTGGACTCTATTAAGCAAAGGTGCTTCCAATGGCAAAATAAAAATTAACTTTCAAAAAAGTCATAATATACTTACGTCACTAATAAGAAGAATGTATCTATATTCCAGTTGGAATGGACAACTGTCAAGAACAGAAACTTTCAACTACCTAGGGGTAACCATAAGTCAAAACTTAAAATGGCAACCCCATATTGTAAATATCTGCGCAGCTGCGTATAGGAACTTATGCATGCTTAGACATAAACTTAAAAATATCAATAAGGAAATAAGAGTTACAGCATACAAAACTCTAATACGACCTACTCTAGAATACGCTTCGGTCGTTTGGGACCCCGCAACCAAAACAGACATAAACAGGCTCGAGAGAATACAGAAGAAGGCAGCATGTTTTATAACTTCAAATTACAGATCAACGTACCCTGTGACAGAAATGTTGAATGTTTGTGGACGTGAACCTTTAGCGGATAGGAGAAAAAATGCACGGTTAAAGCTTTTGCTTCTGATTTATCATGGCCAAGTAAAGATCAACCGCGACATTCATTTAGGAACATTACCGACAGATCAGCTAGACTAAATCATCCTAAAGCATTGCAGTCCTATATGGCCAGAAATGATGTTTTCAAGTATTCATTTTTTGGAAATACGATTAACGATTGGAATAAGCTTCCCGAACATATTGTGAATCACAACGATATTTCAATCAGGATACGGCATTCACAGCGCACAAGGTCAGACACACTTAAAAGTACTTTCACGCACACAAAGGAAGAACACAAAGAAAGGACACTCACACAGCGCTGACTAACAACTCGAATATATTATGCATCATCTTCATCTTCCTTCACTCCGTTGCAAAAGGAGGTGAACACAAAACAAACAAACCCGAGGAACGTATGAAAAAAAGAAAAAAAGGAATGAAAGGAAAAATGGAATAAAAACAAAAAACATAAGCAAAAATTAATAATGAATTCCCTATACAGCGGACGTTGCTACTGTGCTTATTCTAAATAGTTCAACTCTTTTTCCGTTAAGGCTAGCGATGGAGTGCTAACACATATTCTATCAAGCCTTACAATGTTAGCGGTTTCTACTATTTCTCGCGTCAGTTTGTTCCTGCTCCGTCCCAGAATGGTGCATTTGTCCAGGAGGGGAGAACATCCACAATCTCTGCAGTGGATGCCTAAATGACCCGAATTGGCATTTTTGGCGGTGTTGTTATGCTCTCGCAGTCGGTCATTTAGACAGCGACCCGTCTGTCCGATGTAACGCTTGCCACATGTGAGGGGGAAGGAGTAGATGACTCCTTCATTGCAGGACACAAACTTGGTCTGGTGGTTTTTGATGCATCCAACTGGTCGACTAGATGTCCCATTCACCTTCTTGCACAAGCTAGCAAGTTTATTCGGCGCGGAGAATACAACGTCAACGTTGACTCTGTTGGCCAGTTTCTTGAGCTTGTGGGACAGGTTGTGGATGTAGGGAACTATGACTGGCCTTGTGGTGCGGTCTCTTGTTCTGCGTGTAAAAGCTCCTTCCTGCTTAACCTCCCTGAGTAGGACTTCGGCCACTGAAGTTAATAAAGACGTGGGGTAGCCCGCTGAAATCAACCTAGATATTTGCGTGTTGAAACTCATAGGGACAGTATGCTTGCAAGATTTTTCAAGAGAGTTTTTTAGGCAGAGTTTTACAATGCCTCTTTTAACAAGCTTGGAATGAGCAGAACTATGGTTGAGGAGTGGCTTCTTTGCTCGAGGCTCGTAGGACCAGCAGGTGTGACTGCTTTCGAAAAAGAGTCGAAGGTCTAAGAATCTTATAGATCGCTCAACCGGAAGTTCATGGGTGAGTTTTAACGGGTGAAGGCAGTCCTGGAATGTGGACAGAACAATGGCCACTAAGACGGGGAAGGTTCCATTGTTACAGTCAAGTAAAATCAAGTAATCATCCACGTACCGAAATATACGCACTACTTTGGACTGGTCAAGGTTATGCTGCAATAATCTGTTATGAAATGCCAGATACAGGTCACTGAGGACGGGAGCTATACAAGACCCGATACATACTCCCGTTTTCTGCAGGTATGTTAAGCCTTCCCAGGTTGCAAAAGTAGAATTCAGGTAGGTGGTTATTAAATCTAAAAAACCCTTAACTGAGACACCTGACGCGTTTTGAAAGGCTATGACACCAAAGGAATCAATGCTTTCCTCTATGCACCTAAGAAGACGGTCTTGAGGTAGGGCATAATAAAGATCTTTGACGTCGATGGAAAAAGCGTTGAGGCTTCTATCTTTCACATCATGGAGGAATTGCCAGACGTCATCTGAGCTCCTAATCTGGTAGGGATCATTGATGTCGAGCAGGTTTAGTTTGTCTTGGAGGAACACAGCGATGGACTTTTGCCAGGTGCCTCGTTCAGACACAATGACCCTGAGGGGGCAATCAGTCTTGTGCGTTTTTGCACTGAAGAAAATCTCAAGGCTGGATAATTTGCTCCGGTCGATGGATGAACAAAGTTGCTTGAGGTCAAGAGAGCTACATAACTTCTTGGCTTGGCTTTTGATTTTGCTTAAGGTGATATCTTGGTGGCAATGGAAGACGGACTCAAGGGCCGTTAAGGCCTTATTGCCAAACAAGTCCTTGTGCATGAGCACAAAACCACCTTCTTTGTCTGCCGGCAGAAGAGATAAGCTATGCCCTTTTAGGTAGGTTTCAACCCTCTTAATGGATGGTGGTCTGATCTGGGTTGCGTGGCGCGAAAGAATGTCCACTCCTTCTGAAATACATCGATCAATTTCAGTATTGGAGGCTCGCTGTGAAACTTGCCTGACCAAGGAGAGTAGCTCAGGTGCCGACTTGCGGGGTTCCACCGCGAACTTTGGACCGAGGCTGAGTACCTGCTTCACGCTTGGTGGAAGAGGGATGTCGCCGATGACATGCAGAGGTTGGCTTTGGTGCCGTGTCTTTCGAGGAGTGAGGGCCCTGAGATGCTTCAAAGTGAGTCGCCACAGAAATTCGGTTGTGCGGTCCGTGAGGTTGGAGTACTCACGCCATGCTCTTTTTCCACAGGGTGGACTCAAATTGTTGCACAACAGTACGAACAAACTGTTCCGGTATAGTCTTGTCTGCCGGTGCCACTCAGCTTGTAAAATCTTGCATAACCTCCTGCCGTGGCCTACTGATGGGGCAAAGCCTCCAAACAGTATCTTGACTTCCGGAGGTAAAAGATGGACCCGGAGGCAATAACTGAACGTCCGCGCTTGGCAAATGCTAATGGCAATGAGGGTCACAAGGACGCCGGGATCCAAATGAAGATGCAGAACGGGGCCCGATGTACTAGAAATGAAATTGGTCAGAACTTCAGCTTGGGCGAGTTGGTTATTCATGATACGGCATTCACAGCGCACAAGGTCAGACACACTTTGAGGATGCTGCAAGACTTCTTTACTGTGTTTAAAACGTAAGCATATCGCCTCGGTGTTATTTTTTCTTGTTTCACTGTCTTTGAAGTAAAATATGCATTAATCGCGTGATTCTTTGAATGTGGTATTGAAGTTGTCTCTCTATATTGTCTTTTTTTGTTATCAGTTCGAATCCACACTACACGTGCCTTCGATTATTGTTGATTATTGTGGTCAGCATATTGTTATTGTTAAAGTGACTATCGCTCTTTTTCTTTTTTTTACGTGCATTTATTTTCTTTTTTTTTTCATTGTGCTATGGGCGCGTCTTCTATCAAATTTCGTAAATATGGTATTTTTCAAAGCTTTTATTGGAGGTATGAACTGTATCGCTTTGTTATATATTGTTCCTCCCTGCCACGGCCCACGGGCCAGCAGTATGTATAAATAAATAAATAAATAAATAAATAAATAAATAAATAAGTATAGAGCTCAAATAAACGCCGTATGGGTTACCTTGTCAACACGGTATGTACACTTTGTTATTAGTATGCCATTTTTATTCTGACACGACAGCGTGACACTGTCGAGCTATAACAGTTCTTGGGAGCTACGCAATGCAGGTCCAGCCTTTCTTTGCCGAGTGTCACGTCAGTATCGAGTTGCAATCGTAAAATATCGGTCCCGAAGCGTTTACCGATTCGCGGTCCAAAACCGTGAATCCAGCACTTCTATCAAACGCGCGCGTCCGCTCCGAGTGTGAAAGGTATTTACGTCGCTCTTGCTGACACTCTCGTAGTTCAAACGTATCTTTTGTAACGTCGGCACGCTCCTTCCTGCATCTCCGGGGCCGCGAAAAACGCCTCGGCAGTTTGTTTCCATCTACGTCGCTTGGCAAACGACTAACACACGCCGTCTTTTACCAACGATGACAGTTGTGTTGATTTCGTAGGGATCGAGTTCGTGGCAGTCAACGGAGGCGGTTACGCATCCCGGCCTCGGCATTCGGGCGCGTTTAAATCGTGTTGGCGTCGATATATCACTACACGGACACGAATCCCAGACAAGCGGTGGCGGAAAGGCCGCCTGTGTTTGTTATTAAAAATCCACGTGCTCCGAACGGCTCCGAACCATGCCGAGCTCACCGATTGGTTGTTCGTGCTGCCGAAGACGCCGTCACCATAGCAACAGCACCGGTAAGTTCTAGTTTTTCCGTACGAGAACATCGCTTTCCTCCTCGCACTTAAAAACGCGTTCGTGAATACCGATTTCTCCCCTTCTTACGATGTTCTTAACTTACGAACTTCTTAGCTAAGTTGTCGTAATCTAAGAAGCTCTTCGTGAATCTGGCCTCAGATCCCCCAAAAGGGAATCGACGGCGTGTCTAAAAACGCCCCCCCCCCACCAAGGTGGAAGGAAGAGCCAATTGAAGTTGCATGAAGCGGGTGGCCATGATTAGGTAGACCAAGAAGAGGGTCCCCTTGGTGCGTAACATTGGCAGCCCCTGGATTCGCTAAGATTTTGACGGATCACTGTCAAAAATTAAGATAGGGACTTTCCTATCTTACTGCGTGAAGGAGGAGACCCAGTAAGCCCACCATACGTACGGCTGACTTCTGTATTACTCGCAGATATCCACGCATCAAGCTTTTGCTTTGCCTACTTGCGCAAGAAACCGTTTTCTCTAAGGGCATCACAAAAAAAAACGCAAAAAGAGCAAAACACAAAGACTTCAACACTTTTACAAACTGTCAGGAGCGCGGCGCTTGAGAAAAGCCAAACTCGATGCATCCAAAGGAAAACGAGCTGCGGCTTCAGAATGATTAAAGACCGCGAGTGTCGTCGAGTTACTACAGGAAGCAAACAAACGAACGGTAACAAAACGAGGCATTATTATTAATGCGAAAGCATTAACTGTCTCATGGAGCGAGCTGACGTCATCACTCTGAAGCGCGAAAACGGCAGATAGTTTCCTTCGGTTCCATTGGCTGGCGCGCGTCGACGGGGCTCCCATTGGCCGCTGCGCTCGTCAGTTTCCACGACCGCTCACCCCATGGCGCTGCGTGTCCATCAGCGCGGTGCGTCCAAGGTCACCAGGGGAGCACACGCGCCGACCGGCGACGAAAAGTACGCAGCAGACGAAAAAGGGAGCGGACGAGCGGCTTGCATGCTTTCGCATTCACAACTCATAAAAAATGCTTAGGTGTACCTTGATCTTTTATTTCTTTAACTACTAAACAAGCTACAAGACTGACTAAACAAGAGCTCTCATCGCGGCTATATGAATTATCCAGTTACGTGCCTCCAACTTGGTGGTTCGTTTTCGTAAAGAGCTAGCCAAGTCAAATAGCTGTGGTTGGCATTTCTCCCGGGTATGCCCGTTGAATGTTAAGGCCCGTTCACACACTTGCGACCGAGTTCGACCGAGAGAGGCCAGACCGGTTTTTAAGCCTTTTGCGACCTCTTAGGACCGAATGCGGTGCAGCGGAGCTGGTCCTAAGAGATCGCAAGAGGCTTAAAAACCGGTCTGGCCTCTCTCGGTCGAACTCGGTCGCAAGTGTGAACGGGCCTTTAGCCGTTGGAATCTAATGTCGGCGCCCGTCCGCCTGTAGCCCGTTGAGACAGGCAAGCCGAAACGCACGCACACACCGCATGTTTGCTCAGCGTAGTGTTATGCGAGATATGTAAAATGGATTATTCAGCATGTTTGGGAAAGCTGAAAACATCCGGTCCTTTCATAGGTAATCTAGCACGCTATAGTTGTCCCCAAAGCCTACACGAGATACCATGTCTCTTTGTCTCAGTCGAGACTCTTTTCGAAACACACATACACGATTCTCGGGGATTTGATGCCGGACTACCGCACCTCCACACAAGTCCAAAGGCACGACCACATTGGCGTCGCCGAGGCTTGCGGCGCGAAGGTAGATGCCGCGGGCTGCCCACCAAAACAAGTTTTCGCCTTCAGCGGCGCGACGTACAGCGCCGCAGAGTCAACCGGTCCTTGCGCGGTTCAGAGCTCGCCACTCCTCGCCGAACTAAGAGAGGAACCAATGGGAGGTGGCGTAGATAGTGACGTTGCGATGCCATGGCAACACGCGAGCCGGTTCTCCGCGCGTCTTTCCCGTTCCGAAGGAAATTAGCGACGTTTCGTTTCGTCTGCTATTCCTATTTCCCCCGATGCCTTCCCCAACGGAGCGGTTCATTGAACCTGTGCGACTGTTTCCATTTTTATATGACAAGACGCAGCCAGAGTACCTAGATAAGGACGCTAAGAACAACCGCTGGGAAATTATAGAAGAGGAATTCAGAATTAGAAGTGAGTTTCTCCGCGGCACTTGTTGCATGTCGTCTGTGTTGAAACAGATGTCGTGTTGTTTTGGTGTCACTCTCGAAAGGAGCTTTCATTTCTGGCGCGCCACTGGGCCAGCGAAGCACTGTCCTTTGCTTCGGAGCTTCGAAAGAACCAACTCGGCCGGACCCAAAACCTGTGCCTCCTTCCCTTCAGAGCGCGGCGACATCGCAAGATCAACGGGCAGACTAGGATAATCACATTCACGCTGATCACCAAGTCACCATGGACGCCTACCATGTAGACAGCGAGTGAGGTTTCGATGCTGATAAATGCGAAAGATGAGAGCCGAAACGAAAGAATCTAACTAAGAGCAGGCGACGAAAGAGCGGGAAATCTGACGGGAGTGACGCCCGCAAAACGGAGGCCAATGTAGACTCCTCGCGTTGGGACGCCGGACGGCGGCGCCGCCCATTGGCGCCGACCGGCGGCGCCGTACACGCTAGTGTGGTCAGGATTAAGAGGAACTCTGCTCAAAATTTCCAAAAGATGGCCGCTTTTTTTTCTTCTTAAATGTACATACATGCCCTCTAAACTGCGTTTTGTCGCCTTAAAAAAATCCGCCTTTTTTCGCCGACCCTCTAACAAGAAGCTGCCCCTTTCTCACAGACAATGTCTCTCATAAACTAAGAGGGACGGCGATGTTTAAGCAAGTTCAGGTTTAGGGCGTAGAGCCACAATAACGCCTCCGACATTTGTTTCCTTTGTCATTTCTAAAGGCTATACAAACATCTTACTCAATCTACTCTCGTTATCCTTTATCCGGCTTTCGGCAAGACAGACATAATAATAACTGATTCTGTTTCATCAAATATTTCTTTGATCAATAGGAATACTAGAAAATCACGTGGATGTCGAAATGTAGAGGTTTATGAAGATATAGCAAATAATTAAGGCTGTCCATCACGTGACAAGGACAAGTGACGCCAGAGGAAATGCAAACTCTTCTGTATACCTTAAAATTAATAACTCACATAAATGTATTATGGTTACCGCGTTATATAATCGACAATGTAGTGCTAGAGAACTTCGATCCTTTTGAAAACTTGTAGCACAAAGCGTGTCTAAGAAATCGCGAGGAAGAGTTTGAAGTCCTTAAGTATACCCTAAACATCCTTTGGAGACGTCATCGAAAACAAATAATTGATGTAAAGGCATAAATGCTGCGGATACAATTTACATGATTAGAATAGACGAGAATAGACGACGCATCCGTACCAAACTTAATTTAAAGTTACTACAAATGTAAGGGACTAATTTTTGTTAGGCAACATACTTGCAATGCTGTGACTTATCCCATGACATTATTCTAGCCATTTTTCTTAAATTAATATTTATCAAACGGACATTGTAATTAAAAGAAATATAGGTATCTGAGTATTGTTTTTCGCCGAAAATATACAAATACGTTTTCTGAAGTACTGAAAAATTCTTTTAATAAATTCAAAAAAACATATATAGTTTACGAACCGAAAGTAAAATACTCTCGTCTGATTGCTGCGACAAAAAAATATAATAATATCAAACTTGGCCCTACAGTCATAAAATATATGTTATTAAGGGCTTGTAACTCATATTCAAGTATTTTGACTATTAAAAACTAGGATCATATTGAATTCGGCAAGCGGTAACTTACCAGTATAGTCAAGGTCCAACGCCGAATGATCTGAATAAAATTAGTGTTTCTCTATCCCAGAATATTTAATAAACAATCATTTTAATGGTCAGTCTTTTTTGCTTTTATATGATGACAATTTTGAGGGGTCTTAAGCCAGCAACACGTGGGTGAGAACCAAACAGATATTCGGCCAAAATATGAAGCACGCAAAAATTGTGGTTCGCTTTAAGAAAAATACTGTATTTAGTGCATCTCAATTTCAAACATGACTTGGCATGTTTGCGATACCTTGACGACAATAATCCCTCCGTGATCATTGCTTTATGAAACGATGGCAAGTGTTTTCGCATGTTCACTATTTTAATAGGTTTTTCATTGCATATTTGCAGGTGTTCAAGCCTTTCAAAGACTGTAATCTGATAAGAGAAAAATCCGCACAAAATACACCCTTTTTGGGCGACATAGTGTAGCAGAAAAGAGAGATTACAGCCTTGTTTAACGAGCAAGATGTTTAGTGTCCTGCCTTGCTTCGTAATATTAAATAAATATTAACCATTGGTTAATGTATCATCCTCTATCTCCTATACGAGATCCGGACTAAATGATCCCGAACAAAATGGTCCCGGACAATATGGTCCCGGACAAAATATTCTCGAGTGCTAGGCCGGACAAAATGGTCCCAAGTCATGTTTGCAGTGTTTTTCTCTTTTTTTTGCTTTTCACAGGTTTGTAGATTGCGTGTATTTATATTTGCTAAACACTTAAGACATGAGCCGTTGATCATACTGAAGTTGCTTTTTTTAGTGCTTGCTCTTCACAAGTTTCTGAAGTATTAAATGTGATTCGCAATATGCTTATGTTCCGAGCTGTTTGTCAATCTAGAGTTCATACTTTTGAACATAAATTTCACCATTCGTTCTTCTTTTCGTGCGTTCAACTTGAGTTTGAACCCCGATCTTGAAGCATAGTCGAAAAAAGACATTGCACAGCATCTGCCATTATGACCGTCTTGATCTTGACCATGCATTTTGTCAACCCTCGATAAGCCGAGACCGAACTTTCCGCGGGATCTGCGCTTGTGTTCCCCTTGGGACCATATTGTCCGGGACCATATTGTTCTACTCCCCTCCTATATCGAAGGGTCTCAAATGGGGGTCCGCGGGACCTTCGAGGTTTCTGGAGGCCTTCTTAGGGTCCCCGAGGCCCTCAACCACCTAGAAATGAAATATATATTTTAATTGATGCTGACTCTTTGAAATGTCCACCAAATGAGTGGGGTTGATTAGTCATTTTCATTGCTTCAACGCTGGCTTACATATATTTTGTTTTCTTTATTGACCTTTTGTCATTGTAATCGTCTGTTATCGCCCCTCCTATCCGGTGGTGAGTCCCCATCACTTCCACTGATCCAGAAGGGGTCCCCGTAACATCAGTGGTTGAGAACCACTGCCCTATTTTCCACCGCAATCCCGCATTTTCCCTCACCCCAAATCAGTTTTAAGGAAACCACTCTTCTGGGGACGGACCATGCTTCGTTTATCACTTGCCTCTCAACAACAAGCTTAAATGACTTTATGATGATAATGCAATTAATGCAAAGGTGCAAGCAAGCTGGAAAAGAATGACAATAATAATCCCTGGAGAAGGGGAACAAAGGGGACAAAGGACAAACACAGATCCCCAAACACAGCAAAGCGACTGGTGTGCGACCCTGTTCGCTGGTTCAATACCAGGACCAGGCGGATTTTCGGTCGCGCACCAGTCACTTAGCTGTGTTTGGAGATTTGTTTTTGTCCTTTGTCCCCTTGGTTCCCCTTCTCCGGGATTATTATTGTCCTTAAATTATTCTCAAGCTAACCTTCCAAAATGCAGGGTGTTCCAAAAAACATTTACAGGTTTTTTTTTTATGGCAAAAATAAACGACGCAACGCCTAACGAGCCTTCGTTTTTTGTCTGATGTCCTTGGCATGAGTTGATCCTAACAAAGTTAATATTAATAAATTTCAAAAACAAGACGGAGCTCTAGCGGTCCAAACCAGATTCCAAAATTTTAGAAATCACCCTTACGTTTTTCAAAAGTTACGTGATTTCCTGAAGATTTTAATGGAAAAATTAGGCTCATTTTTGGTAACTAACACCATTCAGTTTTATGTATTCGAGGGCTCCTCTTTGTTTGGCAACCATTTACCGATTAAAAAGTTTCAAAAACTAATTTATATAGTTTTTGTAATATAATTGTTATATTAACATATTTTAGTCTAGTTTGAACCACTAGCATTACATTTTGGGCGAAGAATTTGCGTTGGACAATGCGTAGTTTCATTTTTTGTTTTGTTTTGCGTTAAAACCTAAGCTTGTTTTTTTTTAATGGGAGGGGAGGGGCGGGAGGACATTTTGTATATCTTGCACACCATTTCCTAGCCGCACTGCCATATGTGTGCCGGTTGTTGACACTGAAGCCTAACATGTGTGTAAAACAAAATTGCGGTCAGTGCGCAGGCGAGGTAGTGGGAATTTAGGATGATGATTTTAACCCCAGACTAGGGCAAGAAGGAGAACATTTTTTTACAATGGAAGAGAAGTTAACAGGGACAGACAGCGTCTCTAACTCAGCTAATAATTTTATTCAACCAACCTCTTTAATACAGAACTACAACCGCCCCAAAACCACCAAACATCCTTTTTTTCAAGGTCGTGCATACAACCCTCACCCACATCACAAAACAAACTAAGTGAGTTCACATACAAAGCAGAACCAACTTTCGGTTTAGACGAAAAAACTAGAGGTGCAATAATTGTAGTGCACAATGATCAGGAACAGAAATAGTACAACAAGAGGTCGATAACATGAAGAGATTCGTAAGAAAGACATTCCGGATAAGAACAATAAGAAACTGTATTGGTCAGGCTTGTTGGCAGCTTGGTAGTGCTCCAAAGAAAATTTTACAACTCTAGTTGCGCACTGTTTTGCTTCTCCATTATTTTCAAGTGTTTTGTTCACCCCTTTATGGTCTTCCTTGTATATTAGAAGTCGGGGTGCGAGGTCTGGGTCAAACAAGGAGCATTACGCCTCCCTTCACAGTGACTGTTATTGTTGTCGTTTCATAGTTGGGTTGAATGTTTTTTTGTCTGTCGACTTCCTTCATTCCATGTCCTAGGAAGAAAAAATTTCTGTTCAGTCAAGACTTTATTAAAAAGATCACTGTGTAGATGATGCATCAAGGGTGCAACCTTAGCTGTGTCATGGCTAAAAAAATATTTCTTTTTATTGTGGTCTTTTGAGATAGGAGTTCAGAAACTTTTCTTCTAAGCAAACCAAAGGTATCAATGTATGTGTGTGTGTGTGTCGTAGTTTAAAAGCGGCTGTAGGACCGTTCGTCCATTGACAATTCGTCACACGTTTGCTGGTAACAGGGTTATTGGTCACATAGGGCAATTCTTCATAGGGAAGCTCCTCATTATGACGATTCGTCAAACTACTAACATATATTTCTTATTTTTGTTGCATTTCTGATGTTTATCGAGAACCGTTCTTCCAAGTGAGTACAATTACAAGGGACCCTTTTCCTTGACTGGTGAGAGCGAGCGGGTTGAACATGAATACGTAATAATTGAAAGAATAAAATCTTACGGAGGACAAGCACAGCGACAACCACTTTCTTTCATTTAGCAACCGACGTTTATTTTGGGCAGAGACATTGCACCCTGAACGAGACCCCGACTAAGATAGGTTGATAAGGGAAGGCTGGCTGGGAGATGGAAAGGGTGATATGGGGGACGGAAAGGAAACTCGGAGATGGAAAGATGATAAAGGGAAGGAAAACGGGAGATGGAAAGGGTGAAAGGAGATGGGATGAGAGAACCACGAGGCACGGGCAGCGCTACCGTGATGGTGTGTATTTACGGGGAGTTGCAGAAATTTTTCAAGTTCCGGCCTGATGAATTCTAATTCCCGTCTTGATAAGGTTACTGAGGCCGATGAAACGTTGTTTTCTGCGTTTTGGATGAGGAAGGATTCGATGATTTCACGTCCGTGGCGATTGCGGTGTCCCCTCTTGTCTTGGTTCCTGCGAAGTCAGGCGCGCATCAATACATTCGTTCGCGTGAACCGCGATCGGATGAATGGGGTTGTCGGTTCTTGAAGTAGCTTCGTTTTGGTGCTCTTTTCTGACTACTTATGTCTCATACACTATAATCTTGGCACCTCTCTTTCACTAATGTAAAAACTTAGAATGCAAACGTTGCAGTCACGCACACAGAGTCTGTGTCGCGCACGTGGACGAGGTACTTTATTTCCCCGTCGCGTATGCTCAGTTGCGCAGTTTGTGTCTGTCTCGCGTATGCGCAGTCTGTCTGTGTCGCGCGCGTGGACGAGTTACATTCTTTCCGTATCGCGCATTGCCATCTGTTTCGTGCATGCTCAGTCGTTGTCTGTGTCGCGCACCGGGACGATCTACATTCTTTCCGTGTCGCACATATGCCATCTGTGTCGTGCATGCGCAGTCGCTGTCGGTGTCGCGCACGTGGACGATCTACATTCTTTCCTATCGCGCATGCGCACTCTTTGTCGGTGTTATCGCGCAGGCGCTGAGAAAACTTGGAGGTGGATGATAAAGGAGACCTGAAATTTTTATATTCTATGCTTCCAATATTAGCTAAAATGTTTATCAACATAAAAGGAAACAAAATACTAAACGTTTTAAACAGGACACTACACAAAAGCTGAATAACAAAAGCAACCGAACGATCAAAATCTAGTACGCGGGCAACAAGCTCTTCAAACATTATCTCTGGTTTTTCGACAAGTTGTCCCGGCCACGAATCGCCCTATGACAAATTGCCCTATATGACGAATTGTCCTGCTACGAGTTGCCCTATTATGAATTGTCTTTCAACGAACGGGCCGTATCCTTTCAAAAGCATTGCATATTTTTTGTGACCTCTAGTTCTCTAGAATGTGTTTGTCTAAACCGAAAGGTGATTGTGCTTTGTAGGTGGCCTCACTTAATATGTTTTGTGATGTGGATGAGGGTTTTATGCGGGACCTTGAAAAGCAGGATGTTCGATAATTCTGTGGTGGTTGTAGTTCTATATATAAGAAGGTTGGTTCAATCAAATTATTAGCCGAGTTTAAGACGCTGTCTGTCCCTGTTACTTTCTCTTCCCCTGTAAAAAAACGTTCTCCCTGCCCCAGTCTGGGGTCAAAATCAGTATGGTTTAAAACATGGTAGAGTGTTTGCGTAGCTGCGAACAATGTTGGTTGAAACTTTGCCTAGAGAATATCGGTCTTCGTTCAGACACCTTATTATAATGCTCTTGTCATTGGTTTGTTTTAATCAAGAGCAGTACCGGCACCGAACACGGCCGTTTTACGGTGTACAACATTCACGAGAATATTTTTTAATGCCCACCGAATCATTGATCTGAACGATCAGGAATATTTCGACTAGCCTGTTCGTACCTTTCAGAAAAATCAAAGCAAGAAAGCAAAATAGAAAAAGTAGGGCGGCCTGCATGTCGTCGTCGTACCCTTTTTGAGTTTGCTTTAATTCTCTTAGCACGTCGCAGGAGCTTGAAACCTACTAGTAGTGAAATGAATGCATTTATAAATAAAGAGCAATACAACGTTTATTTCGTTTTAATTATCTTGAAAATACTAGTTTGGAGCCTTCAAGGAAGCTCATGTGGCAAAGGTTCCTGTAGTCCATCCTTGGTGGAAGAGAGGGTCGTAGAGGTGGAGAGAAAAATATGTGGCAAACTTGCAGCAATTAAAAAAAAAGGGTAGGAGGAGGAAAATACTGAGATATGCCCTTTAACTAATGGCGCTGCTTACGGACAGCGCAATTTTCAATGCTACTATTATTCAACTACAACCTCCGGTCGCGTCATCTTTGAGGGGCATTTCGCCACATCATGTTGAGCGCTGCCGGAATACGGGTAATCATTTGTGTGACATAAAAACGAAGATAAGTTGTGCACACAGAGATAATTGATTGGACGACACTGTGGTTCTTAGATTTCAAGAATCTTTGTTTATAAAAAGGGCAAGGTTGCGTAAAAGTCTGAGGAGCCTCCGTATCAAAATTGAACCTACCTTTCTAGTGTTGAATTTGTTTGTGGCACTTTGAGCTCTAATTGGTCTGTTTATGTATAATAACAAACGTTCAACCCTTTAATTAGCTCACATGTCATACCACTCATCGCTATTAAAGTGAAAAGGACTCTACAAGAAGTTACCTTGGATCAAAAGCGCTTCTGAAGGCACTGGATTTTCAACCGTTCAGTCGCACTGTGTTGGAAATGCAGTGTAGTAGCACTGCAAATCAATTAAACACTGTTTTTTGCGCATATTAAAAGCTTTTTCTAGATTTAGCATAGGCTATCAGCATCCTCATCAGATCAGATATTTCACCAAATTTATAAAACTTAGAAAGCGCTAAAGTATAAAAAAATAAAAGAACTGCGTTTTTACAATTTTAAAATATTCTGTACAAAA
The DNA here is from genome assembly GCA_037355805.1 of Ixodes ricinus. Taxonomy (NCBI): domain Eukaryota; kingdom Metazoa; phylum Arthropoda; class Arachnida; order Ixodida; family Ixodidae; genus Ixodes; species Ixodes ricinus. The sequence goes on along the minus strand of JAZHYW010041975.1, from coordinate 29,441 downwards.
TAAGAATAAATAAATAATGTATTGTTATGATAGTGTAAATTTGGATGCTAAAATAACCCCTACAAATTGAACAAACATTAGGAATATGCTCGAACCTCTCTTCAATGTTACCTAGGAGGTGTGATCTACAATCCTATAGTAGAGATCAGCGTGTTAGACTGCACTACTTTTTTATCGGAAGACCGGTAATTATTATCTTAGTTGCAAAAAAAAGAAACGTATACGGTGGTTGAAAAAATAATTAAACACAATTAAGAGGGCTCAACAGATTTATTGCGTCTTTGTGACAACAAGAAGTTGGCAGTAAACATTTTTCTTCTTCAAGGCATCCTGTCGACCGATGTCCGTGGAGAACTTTTTTTACCGCAGTTTCTGTTCAAATAACCAGACGAAACAATTAATAATTAGGACGACATTACTGATGTGTGCACGAAAATTAGAAATAAAGATAGTTAAATGAACTTACACTTCTTCTTGCGGAGGAGGGTGGCGTAGTCGCCATAGGTGCCGAGGCCATAGCCGTAGTTCAGGCCGTAGCCTCCAAGACCATGTCCGTAGCCGTAGTGGCCAATACCGTAACCGAGGGATCCAACACCGTATCCGTACACTGGAGCGGTGTGGTCGTAGCTAGCCACAGCTGGAGCAACGTGGGCGTAGCTAGCCACAGCCGGAGCATGAGCAACGGTCTGAACGGTTGGGGCAACCTGGTAGGCAGCCACCTTGCTGACGACTGGGGTAGGGGAGTAGTTGACAACTGGAGCAGCAGCATAGGAAGCAACAACTGGAGCAGCCTGGTAGTGGGCGACGGTTGGAGCAACCTGGTAGGGAGCAACCACAGCGCGGCTAACAGCTGGGGTAGCGAGAGAATAGCTGGCTGGTGCACCAACAGCGTAGTTGGTCAGACCAGAATGACCATAACCAAGACCATGCCCGTAGCTGATACCATGTCCGTAGTTCAGGCCATGTCCGTAGTTCAGGCCATGTCCGTAGTTCAGGCCATGTCCGTAGTTCAGGCCATGTCCGTAGCCAAGTCCGGTGTAGCCGAGACCAGCGTAGCCAAGTCCGGAGTAGCCGACACCATGGCCGTAACCGAGACCACCCCAGGCGTAATCAGCGATGGCGCTGCTGGCCAGAGCCAGAAGTACACAAGCGTGGAACTGCAACAATTGAAAAAAGTTGTATTCACACATTGACAATTATACAATTTCCTAAGTCTCAATAGTACCATTATTGCGAACACTGGTAATAGTTCTAAAAGAACACGACTACATTCTAAAACATAGAAGGTGTGCTAAAAAAAGACTTACAGAGGAACACATACAACTGACATTACTGCAATCCTGCAAGTATTCTTAGATTTTTGGGGCTATACTATGTTATTTGAATGCATTCCTAAATCAATTCAAACATTTTCACTGACACGCTGCTTGCCATGTTTCTTCACTCCATTTAGCACATTTCGGATGTCACAAGTTTTAAAATTAAAATGTTTTAATAAATCATGTCTTTCTCAGATTTAGACAACTGAGAAAACTATGATACTTTAAAGTAAAAAAAATATTGACATGCATCAAAGAACCTTTAGGAGAACTACGAATCGGCGCTTAAGGATCTCAAGAGCTAATGTTGTTTTGCCTAGGCGCGTTTTTTAAATGATCCCCTACAAACACAAAGTAGGAAACATTGCTGAGGTTCATTGCGATCCCTCCCCGGGCGAAAATTACATTGGTCTCATCTCGTGCAACAAAGGGATAATTTCCATATTTATAAAATAAAAGCTCGTCGGACTGCATAGTTGAGCGTAATTATTCAAGCTCTTAAAAGTGGTCTACTCACTCCGGTCATTCTGCAGGTTAAAAAAAGTTGGATACTACTTCTTAACTTCGATTTCTGTCCCAGTGCTTTTATACTAAATATTATCAGCCGTGAAAATCTCCGCCCAATGAAAAACACCGAATCTTTCCTCAAGAAAACAAGAAAACGGAAATGCACGTTTTGTGAATTTAGGAGAGACCATTTTAACCTTGACAACAACGCATGTCCAATTGTAGATAGCACCTTTTTTAGAGTTTCCGAGCGACCACAAAGCACGAAACTGGGATCACAATCTGCCACACCGTTGATTTAATTGGTTCTCTAAGTCGGTAGGGGTCTCTACTAAATTTTATGTTTCCGTCGCAACAGACGAGCATAATTATCGCGTAGAAACCACATTCCAATTGCAAGATTTTCCAATGCACTACCCGATCCTCTACAACCTTGAATCTGGAGCAAAAAGTAGCAATCGAATGTTTGGTGCAATCACGAGATAGGAACATGCATTTACGTCACTCGAAGCAACAAGCGGTCAGGTTTTGCTGTTGACGGCAGCCTTTACCAAAAGTTCTGTTAATTTATGGGCGCAATTAAATTACCTCCTCCCCCCCCCGGAGTTTTTTATGCCTGCAGGTTTTGCATCTCCCATATGCGATTTTCGTTACAAAGTAACAGTGGCCTTCTACCGCTTTCCGATCACTTTGTGAAGCTTAAAGGGCTCGTAGGTATTTGAGCCATCGTGATGAAAAACAGAATTATAGTATATTGGTATATTCCCGTGTAGGATAATGATAATTAAAGGGAATCTCCGGCGGGTTCTTTAGCTATCCCATCTAAACACATTATCGGACTACCTAGGCTTTACTCTTTTTAGCGTGTCATGTATTATCTTTAAATTCAAAGAAACTGTCATTAAAATGTTCCTGCTCTATCCAGTATATGACGCCACATATTTATAACCTGCAAGTCGCTCAGAAAGTTTAAACATAGAATCTTTCTCGTTTTTCTTCACTTTGCTGGCGTGAGTTTCCGCCACATTCATTTCACACCATCGAGCTTCATGTAACACTTCGAAAACAAGATGTACTGCCATCATATTACAAACTTTAACGTCAGGTTTTCAGTGCTTCCGTAGAACCCCTCGCTCCTTCTGACCAGATCAAGAAAATTTAATGACTGCGCAAAAAATTATTATGACTTGTAACTTCGTTTACTAGTTCAGGGGCCCTAATCTGGACACTTGGCGAGAAAGTCGGCGAGAAATCTGGCGGCCGTGATTGGCCAATGCCGGTCGTGACTTTGGCGCCGGCCAATCATAGCCGCCGGATATCTCGCCGGCTTTTTCGCCAAGTGGCCCCAGATGTGCCATTTAATTTGGGGAACCAATTTTAAGGCAATTCGTTGACTGCCAAATTTCGCCGGAACTCAGCGTTAATTAGCGCCTTTGTTTCTGTTATATAGGGTGAGGTGCACCCTTTCAGAAGCTTCTATCATTATAATATTGTTGTCAGCTAGACATTTTATTGCCCTTAAAAAAGGAAGCCCCGATTGAAACGAAGAATAATCTGAAATTCTTTATTATTGGCGAACACAATCCAAGCGTATTGCTCCTTCTCCGAGAGGGGACATGCATCGCAAACACTAATATGCTTCAGCATAATTTGGCAAATGTCGATAGATGCGGTCTACAAAAATAAATCAAAGCCATCAAGTGAAATAAACATCTTTCAACAGCAGTGTGCACTACAACTGTCACGTGCCTCACTTCACTGTTCTTTTAAGCTCGCCAGAGCGAGCTTTCCACCTTTGCCAATTTAAACTGCAACAAAGTGTACCATGAAGACGAGATGGACCACCATTTTTTCTTCTGATATCCGCACGGTTCAAGCCATTGTGAATATTCACGTTGACTAAGTTCACCTAAGCGCTCTCGTTTATAAGGACCCTTTGTTTTGTGGGTTTATTTATTATTTATTCCGGAGTGCGTATTCAGGGTTTATTTATTATTTATCCCGGAGTGCGTATTCATGGTTTATTCTTTTTTAAGAGCTTCGGTGTTTTTGTTAGAAATGTTTCGTGTCGGACGAAACATTGGGGTCTATCGGGGATAATGTTTAAGGAAATAGGGCGTGTTCGTAGGATTACCCAACTTCCAGGAAGGATACGCGTGATCAAAATACTTAGAAAACTTCCCCGTACAGATAAAAGGAAAGAAACGGGCAAGAGGTGTGGTACCGAAGCAAGAAGTCCTGCGGACAATTCATTTAGGGTTCTTCGGGGTCACTAGAGTATAAAACTAACCCTAAAGCGATGTCTTTTTTTCTCATTGACAGACAAGTTTAATTCGAATTTGTTATTTTTTTTTTGTTACCGCGATTTTGATAAACATCAAATGGGAGATTCATTTTCGGGATTTGTCGGTGTTTACCAAAAACACGGAACCTAATTAAAACCTTATCGCTGCGTGCTCTAACCACAGAGGTAACCGATAAATCTGGTGCTAAAAGGCAAGCCACAAAAACGCACCCGATTCAGGGGAGAACAAAATTCTAGATCGACCTGCGACTCCCTCAGAAAGTTCTTGTTGATTTCATTTTTATTTTTTAATGATGTACAAACAATTTGTTTTCACTATTGGGTCGCTTAATTTACTAATTTTTAACCACATTGAGACTTATATTATTTCAGCTTCGCCTCAAATGGGATGTACTATTGAAGTAATCGCTGTCCATTTTCTAAGATCACGAATCTAACGACAGAGAAACCTCGTACTTTACTTTTACTTTCGTGACATTAATTAATGCTTCAGTAACAATTTACAAATAACAACGTTAAAACAAATAACGTGTATTGGGATTGCAGACACGGTTTTTGCAGTGCGGGTACTCTAAGGAGTGATCGCACGGTTAAGATAATATGAATATTATATAGGCATTATCTAGGACATTTCACTATACTCTGATGTCAAGGAAACAGCTAAAAGTATCCTTGAATGTGCAGTTAGCGCGAACACGTTTCGCTCGGACAAAGTAGAGATTAACCGTAAAATGTTCCGCTTAGGTGTGTTCCCTCAATGGGCACTCACCTGCGGTTTAGTGCCTTTTGCGACATTCCTTTCATCCCAAGAAGGAATCAGAAAACGCCGGTGATCGCATGTTCTTGTTCATTGGGTAAATCTCCGTGCAACATGCATAACGAACTGCACTCCGTACTATAATCCCTTTCACATTAGAGAGTTCTATGGAAGCGCATTTGCACACCCGATGCGGTACGAGAGGCCCTCCGGTACGAACTGCGCATGCGCTACCACAAAAGACTCGCATATGTGCAGTTCGCGACTGGAGGACCCATCGTACCGCATACGGGTGTGCAAAAACGGTTCCCTGAAACTCTCTAACGATTCAATGGCGCCAATCAACCAGGGCCATAAGTGCTTCGTCACGGCGCTTGTCGTTTTAGTGCGCTTGCTAAATCCCACCTCTATCCAATCACGCGCAGACAAAAGCCCAAAATCAAGGCACATTCAATGTGCGTCATTGCTTCGGCCTGTTACATAAAAAAAGAAACACAAGGAGGTCGAGTGCCATGACGCATGGTTTGATTGCCTCCATCGTGACGTAGCTTCGGCTTCGTTCGGACTTGGAGCGAAACGGAGTATACGCGTGGCGTACGTTTTTGGAAAGCTAAATGAAGATCGCAGAAGAAACGACAGCCAAGATTTTGATCGATTTCAGTCCGCTCGTTTTACTGAGAACCAAACGTATAACCACTTTCGTTTGACAAGTGATCTGTTTGTTTTAAGAGCGAAACGGCACTAAGTACACAAACATTTCATGGGAGCATTGCTGACTTTCAAGTACATCTCTGCAGTCTGCACTCGATCGCAAACGAACGGTACACTGATCGCGCCAATTTCCGTTAGAATCTGATAAATATTACGTGTTTCTTTTAGATCACAATCAAAATAAAAACGTTTTACCTGGTAAATTATAGAATACATTTTCACCGCATTCAACGAATATCATCGTGACATTCATGTTTTAGTGATAATTGCTAACGAGCAAGTTTCAGATAAACCAACCGAAGCGCTTGAGTGCACTTATATATGGAGTACATTGCCTCGTCGTTCCTTTATTATTAAAAAAGAAAAAGGAAAAAGCTCTGCGCCGTTTTTACGAAGAATTTCGACGTGTTTATTAAAGCAAGCTTGATTTGTGATGCCACGGAGCAGCTTCCCTAGCGACGCATGTTCAGCCGATTATTCGCTCTTATAACTGTGTAAAGAAGGGACCTTTCTTAGTAATTCACCGCTCATGCGTAACCCCTTTCCCGTGGCCTTGCTTCCTGTTGTCAAAATTTTCGAAGGGCACGCTCCCGCACGATCAAAATTGTCAACAGCAATCTTTTCGCGTATTTCGTATTTTTAGGGGCGAAGCTCCTAAAGGTGTATCCACACGACGGACCGGGCCGCGGACCGATTGATCACGTGATGCGCGGCCCGCGGACTGCCCGGCTGCAATGAGCATCCACACGGCGGACCAAAAGAGCAGACGACAGAGCGAACGGGCCGGTCCTAACCCTCGACCTCACAGCTCCACCAAACGCATGCGGCGAGCTGCTTTGGGAGCTATTTGTAAGGAGCCAGGATGAGGTTGAACAGAAAGAGACGGTTGGCCGCGTGGCCCTGGCGTTGACTATTGAGGACGAGGAAGACTTAAAGGGACAATACGAAGGCACGTTTAGGACATCTTTTTGGCGATTGAACTGGGTTCCAGGCACGTCTCAGGCCACGTTGCCCAAATTTCAGCCGAAACCGGCGCTTGTGTGCCGCGCAAATCAATAAAACAGTCGCGGTAATAATTGCACCGGGATCGACTGGGGCGACGCCCGGAGTTGCGGGAGAAGCCGGGAGAAGCGGAGCTCGCGTGACCGATGCGGGCCAAGACGCGCGACGTCACAAACGGCGCGTCGCGCCGTTTGTGACGTCGCGCGCCTAGCCCCGCCAAACGGGCTGACGCGCGCCGTTTGCGACGTCGCGCGTCAGCGATTGGTCGCTGACGCGCCGCTTGACGGCCAGAACGGCCAGATCGCTGCCGCTCTCCCTCGGCATCTCCCCGGCGTCCGTCCTTCGGCATGCGGGCCGCTCGTTGCCGGCTGTGCGGTCTCCGTCGGGTGATAGCAGAGGCCGCCACGCACGTACTCCCGTTCCGTTGGTGTTCGGTTACCGAACGGAAGCTCGAACTCCGCTCGCGAGAGCGGCATTGCCGTCCATGTTGACAAATTCGGCGAAACGACCGCGCCACCGCGCTGCTATAACCCACCGCGGTAACCAGAGTCTCGACGCCTAAATGCTACCGGTACCGACAATTCACATGTGACGTCACTCCGTACGTCACCTCCGTTTTCGGAGGCCCAAAACGAGAAACACAGATAGTTGAGTTTCGGTTTCTTCAGTTCTTTCGTAGGTATAGAAATATGCGTCACAAATGTCTATAAAAATTTAGGCAGTATGCCAGGTTCCCAAGAAGCCTAAAAACACAATTTAAACAAATTAAATTAAATCGCCTTCATTGTCGCCTTAAGTGAACCGAAACGGCATGCTGGATGAAGCCCTGGATGTGCAGGAAAGATCTTGGTGTGCATAGTCAACTCTTTCGCCGCACAACAAAAGGTTCGTCTTCTTCGTCTTCAACAGTTGGCGGTCAACAGCCAGCTTGTTGCCAGACTGAAGTTCATCTGACTAAAAACGCCGCGGTCCGCCGCCAAGGTCCGGGCGAGAAAGTCGCTTGGCATTTCTCAGAAGCGCGGGCCGCGGACGCCGGCGGACTCGAAAACCGGTGACGTAAGATCACGTGATGCGCGGCCCGCGGACCAAACCAGCAATTTGGTCCGTCGTGTGGTACACCTAAGGTATCCACGACGGACCAAATTGCTGGTGATCGTGCTATCCACACGACGGACCAAACCAGCATGCGGTCCGTCGTGTGGATACACCTTAAGGTATATCCACGCGACGGACCAAATTGCTGGTTTGATTGAAAGGTGTATCCGCACGACGGACCAGCTTGCTGGTTTGGTCCGCACCCGCATCGTGATCTTACGTCACCGGTTTCAGATCCGCGGCGGTCGCGCCCGCGCTTCGAAAATGCCAAGGGCTTTCTCGCCCGGACCTTGGCGGCCGGACCGCGGCGTTTTATAGCGTAGTGAAGCGCTAAGTCTGGCAACAAGCGGGCTGTTGACCGCCAGCTGTTGAAGACGAAGTAGACGAACCTTTGTTGTGCGACGAAAAGATTGACTATGCAGACCAAGATCTCTGCACGTCAGGGCTTCATCCATGCCCTCTTCGGTTAGGTCTCCTCGTCTCTCAAGTAGTCACGCCAGGGACACCGCGGCCAAACGTCTGTTTCGTTCAAGCCTCATCTTGGCTGCCCACGTATAGCCTCAAAGCAGCTCGCTGCATGCATTGGCGGAGCTGCAGGTCGAGGGTTAGACCGGTCCATTCGCTCTGTCGTCTGCTCTTTTGTCCGCCGTGTGGATGCTCATTGCAGCCGGGCGGCCTGCGAGGCCGCGCATCACGTGATCATTCGGTCCGCGGCCCGGTCCGTCGTGTGGATACACCTTAAGGGGCTAGCCATGTCCGTAGGTGTCCGTAGCTCCGGCGTCCGGTGCTCGTGCTCTTGCTCGTGAGCTCACGTACTCACGTGCTCACGAGCACGTGAGCACGTGCTCACGTGCTCGTGTAGGGCAAAAAAAAAAGATAAAAAAAACAAAAAAAATCTGTTTGCGCAGTCGACAGGATTTGAACCTGTGCGGGGAGACCCCAATGGATTTCTAATCCATCGCCTTAACCACTCGGTCACGACTGCGGGACGAGTAGGGGGCTCTGAGATGTGGTAGTAACTGAAGAGCTGGGGATGTCATGGATGAAACGTTGCATGTAACCGCTCAACGTCTATACAGGAGAGGGCGCTGCGGTCAAATGCGTATATAATCGCGTTAAACTTTGCATGCATTGGCTGAACGTTTATAGACGAGAGGGCGCTGCGGTCAAATGCTCAAATGCGTATATAACCACGTTCCATACCACACATTCTCTTTCTGACATGGATGAAAACAAACGAAAGGCTCGGCATGCTGCGGCTCAGCGTCTACGCAGACAAGCACCACCAGAGCTTCGTCCCAATCAACATCATTCACCACGTGGAGATGCAATCAATTTTTTTACGTTTCCTTTTTTTTTTAGTCGACAATTTGGAGAATAGGAAGCAATAGACCGACAAAATGACACAACGTCAATGTATTCTGACGGGCGGAGGCACGTTGGGCTGGGGCTCATTTATACTTCCCAAAGAACTCACCAGACGGCGGTCGTTGCACAAAAAATTACCATTGTGCAATAATTAAAAAGTTTACGAACGAGTTTTAGCTAATTAGTCTGCTTAGTACGACGATCGTTCCTTCATTTAATGTCAAGTGAGCATGATAAATACATGGTAAAGACAGCACCCGTCTAACTCTTACCCCCATTTGAAATTAAAATATCTTCAAAATAAAAATTACAAAAAAACTGTATTTATACGTACACATCGCGACACTGTTAGCGCGAACACGATGTCGGCGCATTTTCACAATTTATTTCTAAATAGTATTAGCGAACACGAAAATGTACCACTTACATTATAGAACTAACTGAGCTCTTTCCGTAGCAATAATAACCTAGGTTACATCCACTTGGTGTCAAAAAAGAAAAATTGGGAAAACCGGCGATCGCTTGTTCGCGCTAACAGTGTCGCGCTCTGTACAATTACTAGAACATGAGTTGAGTCAAGAATTTAGACCCCTCGAGGAAGGCGGACCCCATTCACCAGTATATGGGTGCTAAAACTAGCGCCATCTCAAATAGTATTATATTAACGCAAAATGTGTTTTATCAACCGAATACTATAAGAAAGCCATCATGAAGAACCGTCATGGAGGATCGTCACGAATAACGATTACAATGAGCAGTCACGAAGAACTGTGACGTCACAGTCCTTTGTGATGTTATGTGATGGCATCGCGGTGTCGCGTAACATCATTACATCACGCAACGTCATGACGTCATGCGTCACGTAATACCGTGAGCTCAAGTGACAATGTGACGTCACGTACCAAGATGACATCACAGTGTCACGTGACGTCATGTGATTTATGACGTCACGGTCTCAAGTGACAGTCTGATGTCGCGTAACACCCTACCGTTGCTTGACACAGTGGAGTCACGTGACACCGTGACGTCGCGTGACGCCATAGTATCCTGTGACGATGTGACGTCTCGTGACATGACGTCATAGTATCATGTGGCACTGTGACGTCACGTGCAATGACGTCATGTCACTTCATAGTCATGTGACCATGGCATTCATGTGACGTGACACACACACATAGCATGCGCCCAGCTCATTCAGAGCGCATTCTGTGCTCCCTGGGCTTTGTTAGCACGATCAAGCTAGTGCATTTTTGTTTCCATACAAGACAAATAAGCGCTGGCCGACAAATGGGGGTGTACTCTGTTAACACTTAGCGTCACGGTGATAGAAACGCCTGCCATGGTCCCGACGGCAGGGACTCTGGAGTCAAAAGGCCCAACGAGTCAAAAGATCCAACGCGTCAAAAGATTCATTATTGGAACTTCTGACTCCTTGGACTTTTGACTCGTTGGACCCGCTTACGGCCCAAATATCCATCGAGACAGAAGATCCAACGAGTCGAAATGTTTCATTGAGACGGAATGTCCAACGATTCATAGTATTCAACGAGACGGAAGATCCAACCAGGCCTGAATGTTCACCGTGCCTGAATATCCATTGAGATGGAAGATCCAACCAAGCCTGAATGTTTAGCGTAACTGAACACCCAACGAGCCGGAAGATCCAACCAGGTCGGAATGTCCACTGAGACTGGATACTTAATATGGCAACTGTGGAGACGTAGAATATTACTGTGCTGTGCAGTGGGACAAGCTAGAGCCGAAGTAACAGTATGGTAAAAAACAGTTTGTTATTCGTAGTTGAGTAGATATGTTTCTGAGGAGACTTTGCTTTCTTGTGCATGAACGGGAGGTGAGGAAAAGCATCCCTGAAATAAAGCGAACCTGGGAGATCCTCGTAATATTGTGACGGATTTGAAATAAATGTCCCTAATAGTCTTGGCCTTTCAGAAAGAACGGCTAGCTTGGGCAAAAACATACAGGGTGTCCCATTTAAAACAAACTAAGGTTTCAAACAAATCGGACAGCTCTACGCGATGAAACCAACTTTGCTTTACTTGTAAGCGTCTTCCGAAAGTGCAAGTATATAATTTATAGAAACCTAATTAATTAATTCGGACTAATATTCAAACTTTCTGCTGTAACAGTCCTTTGTCAGTACACTCTAAGAATTGCCTGCGCGTCTACTTACCCTTAAAACACTCGAAGAGCCAATCTCTGCGATCTAGGAAATCAGCTCAGCGAATGATGAGGGAGAACATATGTTTGGACCTTAAAATTAAGTCTGCGTTGTGGCATTACGCAATGCAAGCATGACGCTACGCATTACGTAATGCCACAGCGCAGTCTTCTTTTTCAGGTCTAAACGGATGGTCCACCTCATCATTCGCTGAGCTGATTTCCTACATCACAATAATTGGCTCTTTGAGTGTCTTGCGGATAAGTAGACGCGCAAACATTTGTCAGAGTGAGTTCTTTTATTTTTAGTTTAAACTCATCGTTGAAGCCTTTATTAAAAAAAAAACCAAGAAAAAGACAGCAAATTTCTAAAGAAAATACGAGAAGAAACTTGAATTCCTTCAGGGTGCGCAGCGTGCCAAAAGAATCGAATCCAGGCTCTTTTGCTGGACCCGCTCGCTGTGGCAAGACCAACATCAAACTCCGTTTAGGCAAGAGACGAGAGGCTTCACTCAATGGATTCGTTTGCCTCATTCACCAGTGACCATGCTGCCATCTACCAGGACGTCTCCCACTACGTGGACAGAATTACGAACATCTGTGTGCTCCCAGGGGCTACGTAACAGTTCTTTCAGTAGTCTTTGAGTGACGCATAAAGTGAATAAATATTTCATGTTTTCCCGCTCACCACGTTGTCCTCTTTTGATGACGTGAAGAAAGGTGCCGCATGCCGAAAGGGGAACATATACCACTCTACGAAGCTTCGTCTCCGTAGTGTTTTTGTGTCGATAGTTGATCTGGCGTGCACCAGTCACTCATCGTTGTGCGGCTTTACATTTTATTCCCAAAGCTCTCTTTCTTTTTGTCAGTAAATTTATCAATAAAACGATAACCTACATATGACAAGTTTCTAAAATAAATATTGGGTATTTGTGCAGTTGAGGCTCCGCGAATCGGTACGTCTTTTTTTTTTTCTGTAGTTGTAGATGTTTTGCAAAGTTAGAGAAATTTAACCAGCTTGCTAGAATCCGCCTGAGCGACCAACATTCTTTTTAACATATTTGAAGACCCATCAGCTCGAAATACGTAAATATTTCGAAACTCTTTGCTCAAATCAGGTAGCCAGAGGAATGAGATTGTATGGAGGGGGAGGGGGGCTTTTTCTTTAACGAATAGACAACTCGAAAAACGATTTTTCATTGAAAATTATACACGCACTCTGTGAGGTCTTCTTGTACGAATAGTTTGCAGACAAAAATCTACCCTATCATAAGCTGTACTCTGACGTGCTCGGTAAACACTAAGCTAAATATAAATTTCTTGAAGTCACTTCAAACAAGAAGTCGGCTTAACTAAACAAAAAAAATGGTTATTTTTTCTAAATTTTGTGTTTATATTTGTCTTTGATATCTTTACAAAGCAAGTGCCTTATCAAACCTCAAATTTGTCGTAAATTAACGAGACGTCACATTGTAAACAAACAACCTTGTGACCTATTTGATGGGGACTATATTTTGCTTCAGAAAATGTCAAAGGGAAGTCACTGACAGCTTAGAAAAATACAGGGTTAACCAATAAGAACATCTAAAAACGCATCATGATCCATGAAGCCTGAACATATAAAATAACCTTGCGTTTCCTAAGGTGCCAGTCACTGTAGTAGACAACTGACAGACACACATTCACTGTTCACTGGGCTTAATATGCTTAGCCGACGACACATAAATATGACGGTCTAGGTGACGTTGCAGTTTTAACGTTGGTCGTGGGCTTTTCGTGCTTTTGCTGTGAAAAAAGGTGCCATGGTAGGCAAGCCGGAATGGTGATTTTTCGTTCGTCATCTGTTTTTGCTAAGGGAACGACAGCTATGACCAATTAAAATTAACGTTTCTTTACTTGGCATGGAAAGGTATCAGCGTACCCCGTATTAATAAACCCTTAAATCGCGTTAATTGCCAGGGCACTCAAAACTTCAGGCCCTTCTTAAATGCTTTCCACCGCCTGGTCATATCGAGAGCACAGCAACCTGGTTGTAAGGAACCGTGGCGAAAGGGAAACGGAGAAAACCCGTTCGAACCTCGTGACGAGATCACCTTGAGAACGGAGAAACCTTTCGCACTGCACTCGGTCGCGGAGACGTTAAAAATACAGCGTCGGTGGTTCAGTGGTAGAATACTCGCCTGCCACGCGGGTGGCCCGGGTTCGATTCCCGGCCGACGCACTATGTTTTTGCTTTCGAGGATCTGTGGTCATCCGTCAGGGTGTTTGAATGCCAAGGCAGTGGCGTACCAACTTGTTTTTGAGTGGCAGCACCCCAAGGCCAGATGGCCTTGGGGTGCTGCCATTTTTAGGCCTTTGTACTCTAATCTTCCTTCGATTTAAAAAAAAAAAGTTCCTTTCAACGAAAAACAAAACAAAAACAGCTTCGCCTTTTGTTTAGATACAATTTCGCAGTGCAAACGCATACGAGTATAATTCCCAATCTGCTCACCATGTGGTGCCGCCAGATAGTCTCAATATCGCCGTTTTTTTTAGCTTTCCGCAGTTGCGGACAAGTACATGCGTCAAGGAAGCGTCATTCCCCGATGCCGTCAAGATTCGGGAGAAGTGCGCGCTGACCTTGTCGGAGGGATAAACGCATTCATCGAATCCGCCAGCAAGTCGAGACGAGTTGGTTTCTTCAACGGTCCTTTGCACAGAGTGCCCAGACGATGCGGAGCCGCTAGGATAATCCATAACTTGTTGGGAATTTCCTCCTCCGATGGAAACTCAAGCCGCCTCCTTCCAAATCATTTGCTTAGGCGGCACGAGCTGACAGAGCGAATTCCAAATACTTCCCGGCCAAATCCCTTGGGCGCCGCCGGCCAGTGTATGCCTTGCCCAGTGGCGGCTGTTTCAGGGGGGGGGCAAAACACATGCCTTGCCCCTCCACTCTGAGAACTGGGGGGGCAAGCGCCCCCTTGCCCCCCCCCCCCCTTCCCCCGGTTGGTACGCCCATGTGCCAAGGCACACATCGGAAAGTGGACGTCTATACTCCGTTCCACATCAAGGCCGACCGCAGCCAAGGTTCCGGTTCGGGCAGTTTGATACTTTAGACCCATGTTACGGATAAAAAAAAACAGGACGCGGGATGGCCAAAAAAACATGATTTTCGTTTAAGGCTTGTCAAATTATGAGGCGCTGGAGAAATGCAGCCTTCTGCGTTAAGTCCTTATTTCGAACTCTTTTTGTTCGCCTTCCGCCCATTGAAAAGCATGCGGGCAGGGCCTTAGAACGCACCTGGTATCGCTGCGCCGCGGCGTTCTTCCGCAAGATAAAGTTCGTCTGCGTTCCTCGCCGTCACCATGGCAACGAACGCCGAATGACTGGAAGCACGCACGGTACCGCCGTGTGAAGCCAGCAACAGCTGACGCCATTTTACGAACGCCGTCTGCTAGCCAAAGCCGAACGCGGTATGTCAGATCAACTGCCTCCGCCGGTGCTGTTGATCTGACATACCGATATGTCATACGACCGCTCGCCGGAGCCCGATCGCCGAAGGCGATCGAGCACCGACGGAGGTGGTTGATCTGACATACCGCGTTCGGCTTTGGCTAGCAGACGGCGTTCGTAAAATGGCGTCAGCTGTTGCTGGCTTCACACGGCGGTACCGTGCGTGCTTCCAGTCATTCGGCGTTCGTTGCCATGGTGACGGCGAGGAACGCAGACGAACTTTATCTTGCGGAAGAACGCTGCGGCGCAGCGATACCAGGTGCGTTCTAAGGCCCTGCCCGCATGCTTTTCAATGGGCGGAAGGCGAACAAAAAGAGTTCGAAATAAGGACTTAACGCAGAAGGCTGCATTTCTCCAGCGCCTCATAATTTGACGAGCCTTAAACGAAAATCATGTTTTTTTGGCCATCCCGCGTCCTGTTTTATTTTTTATCCGTAACATGGGTCTAAAGTATCAATCTGCCAAAGTGCTTTCTTTCACCCAGTCTCAGCTGAGACGCTGGTTCTAGCAAGCCAGCCCAGATGTCTATCGTGATGGCGCTCTTCTTCTTGTACGCTTTCAACCTCTAGCTAATCCAATCACGCACAGTAAAAAAGTTGTAAGACTTTGTTTTTTTGTGTGCGTGCCTGATGGTTTTAGCGCGGTGGTATCAAACCCACAAAGACGACGGGCACCGTGACGATGGGCTTTTGAGACCGCGTCATTGCGTCCATCGGATCGTAGCACCAGCTGCGGTCGTGATTCGTCCTTGGGTGTCACTTATCGGCTAATGCCTCAACGTCATTGGCCACGGAGAGATAATGAGATGTCTGGGATTTGCCGAAGCCTATACGTATTTAGGTTCTCATTCACTATATTGTATTTGATTGCGATTTGGCATATGGTAAAACAAAGTACAGTTCACCTAAGAAGGACTTACATCACTTTCTTTCGCTATACGCCTCCACGTTAGTTTGCGAGAATTTCGAGGGTTAAATAACCCATTGACTTTATCGAGATATCTAAGACAAATTCAATCGCAGAAAATACAGAATGCAAGATTCTTTTATGAGTAAAACCTGCTTCTCGTCAAATCGTCAAATTGAAGATAAAGCTTTGTGGGCCTTTCCCGTACTTAGCGCAAAAAGAAATGGGCGAGAGAAAAAGGTGATAAGTTGTCCTTCCTCAGATTTTGCTGAGTCAAGTATACCTGTGATCAATCATAATTATTTTTTTTACTTGAGTACGAAAGGGTGTAGCATATTTCTTCCTCAAAGACATCTTAATTACGCTAATTCTCACAGTGCTCAAAACTCCAGGGACTTCTCAAATCGTTTGCACCGCCAGCTCATAATGAGAGCATAGCGACCTGAGTGTAAGCAACCGTGGCGGTAGAGAAACGGAGCAAAGCTGCTCTAATCTCAAAACGAAATCACCTTGTGAACGGAGTAACGTTTCGCCGTTCGATTAATCACGGAAATAAAAAGAAAAAAAAAACAAGTGGTCACGGATTTTTGGTTTATGCAGCGTCGATGGTTGAGTGGTTTACTCGCATGGCCCGGGTTCATCTCCCGGCAGACGCAATTTCCTTTCCCCCTTTTTTGAGGATGTAAGGTTAAAAAGGTACCAAAAGAAGGCCATCGAGTCATGTTTTTCAAAATGCATTGGTCGGTTTGGTGCGTTTTAGCAAAAGATTTGTGTTCGCATTGGCAACTCACCCTATCTTCCCACTTAAAATCACTTGTCGATCAGCAGTTGACATGCGTCGTTTTATTTTATTTTGTAGGCATGTATTTGTTTTGTTGGACAGAGTGATACAACATGTGGGTTTATAACAGGCAGCTACATCTAGCTTCCTCTTATAACCATGTATCTTTCTTAAGTGTATAATATTATAAATCATTGAAAACACACGAGAGGTCTCCATTTAGCTTGGCTTCCGACGTCTTTCAAGGACACACAAGGCTTAAAACAAGATTCCGGAACCAAGCGCCATTCAAAACTTTAACATTTCTCAGACATCTTATTAGGATGAGATTACTCCAAGTTTTACTAAACTTAAACGAACGTGTGAAAGCTTCACTTTTGCGAAAACTTTCAATAAACATTCATATCTTACATTGTCAAAGATTGCAATAGGAAGTTTCTATATTCTCAGGTTGAAGTTGATATATACAGTTTAGAAGTAAGTGAAATTAGACATATTTTTAAATTAAAAAGTGCTACCCATAAAAGTACGTAACGCGAAGTACTCCAAGCATGTACTATTCAACTGAATTATGCAGGGTCTCAGAGTTGGCAGGTGTCTGAAAATGCTTGTGTCTGCAAAAGAAGACTATTTTTTAATAATGAAAAAGCTATAGCGGCGACATTGCACATGTGCTGTATGTCGCGAGATGCCCAAGACGACGAATTGATGCACCAATACTACACGGCTGTTTTTATAGCTGCGCGTATACGGGAGCTCTCTGGTTATTTGTCGGCCTTGAGGAAAGAAGAAAGGAGCAAACCTGTCTTAAACGAGGTCACCCGGAAAGCTAACGGCTCATGTGAATTGCCTTTGACTCAGAATGCATGCGTCGGTGGTTCAGTGGTAGAATACTCGCCTGCCACGCGGGTGGCCCGGGTTCGATTCCCGGCCGACGCAAACGTTTTTATTTGCTGCTGACACCTAGGTTTCTTGGTTTGTTGACAGACCTTATATGACACTAGCCCGGTGCTCTCCGCCCGCCGGTCCGTTTTTCTTTCCCAGACGCGGCTATGAATTTGCCACATGGTTTTCTTCAGCTTCTACGTGGAGCGTAACATTGTGATTTACACGTTATAATTTAGCTCCAGTTACCCGCAAGTTAGAGGTCGGTCCACATGTCCATATCTTTGACATGTTCCTTCGGGAAAGAACATGCCGAGAACATTTTCTCGCCTTGTGTCGTTCCACTTCTTTGTCCTTGTCTTATTCGGCGCTGTTATTTAAAGAACCATGAACCAACTGGCCCAACTTTCCACTTTGCTTCTGAAGAGGAAGGCACTTGCGCCTTTGGATTCAGCTGCTTTTTATGCCCTGCCGGAACCACTTTTCGGTATAGAGTCACTGACAGCTCCATAAACGGGCAGGGCGTGAATTATTATGATTGCGCTTCTTGCTTCGTGATT
This sequence comes from Ixodes ricinus, assembly GCA_037355805.1. Classification (NCBI taxonomy): domain Eukaryota; kingdom Metazoa; phylum Arthropoda; class Arachnida; order Ixodida; family Ixodidae; genus Ixodes; species Ixodes ricinus. Next base: position 11,575 of record JAZHYW010041975.1, on the reverse strand, counting down.
GGTTCTCCGAGGTTCTTATCGGCTGACGGCGCAACGTCATTGGCTTCGAAGCGATAATAAGATGCACAGGACACGCCCCGCCCTGTTTAAGCTGTCTATTATAGTGTGTCACCACGACGCCTTAGACTGCTTAAAGCCCCATTTATACGGAAAAGTAGAGACATCCTTTGAAGAGCATTGGTCGTTTGCCACTCTTGGGCTAAACCGGGCGGCGCTACCGTTGACGCGCGGATGTGAAAAAGCAAAACATAGAGATAATGTCACAAGGAGTCTCATTTTTAAAAAGTGTCGCACGTCACGCCAATCTCGGGCCATCGCCTACGGACGTGCGGAAGTAGACATGCACCTGAGTGTGCTGTCGGAGTGCAGTGCATCAGCTATGGAGCTCATGTCGCCAATCAAAGAAACGCCGATACTGTGCAACGTGGCACGGCTTTCATCGTCTTTCTTTGAGCACATCCTTCGAGGCTGGTAGACCGTGACCGTGCGCTTTTAGCCTGTGTGTATGTATCCGCGTGTCTTTCAGCCTTTGACTGCGCTCTGACTCAAGTTTAGGAAGGCCGTCTGAAATCTTGGGACAAACCAGGCGGCGCTACAGTCGACGCGCAGGTGTAAAAAGCACAACATAAAGATAAAAGGTGTGCGCGTCAGAGGAGGAGGAAGAAGTACGTCGCTACCTTTTTTATTCAGGGGCATTAGCACTACTGCTTCCGGCCCATCAAGGACTGCGAAATGGGCTCTACGTATAAAATAAATCAACGAAACCGAAACCGCGTTCGGCTTTCCCGCCATAGCTGTTTCTTTAGGCGGAAGTGACGTCACCAGTGAACCGTTGGTTTCGGCCGAATTTAGTGGTTATGGGCGTAGATGGCGCGGTGAGCTCTCAGCGGCGCTTTGCAGTTTGAGAGCAGTGTACCGCGTTTTCTTTTAAATTTTTCCCCCGTGGAGAAACCTGATTACGTGGGGGCCGGGAGAGTTTATCTGACGAGCGTTGGAATAGACAGTGCGTTACTCGCATTTCTTGGCCGGCCGCAGCGACGTAAAGCGGTTGTATTAAAGAAAAGCAAAACAGGTAACTGCGGTCGGATGCTAGCTCAGGAGCGATTGCAAAAGTCTCCTGCCCGAGTTTGTCGCGTCCTCGAATTCCGACATATATACCTTTTCCACGAGGGCTCAGCCATCTTGAATGTCGTCACTTGTGGTATGCGCTAAAACATCGTTTTGATATCTCCATGCCGCTGGGAGGTGTTTACGAAAAATGCGTGATCGCCACACTTTATTGTTTTGCCTCACGTATATTTTCTCGCATATCCCAGGTTGCAATGTCTTATTATTCTTTCGTCCCACATACCAGATACGGAACCCACGTGACTGAGAAGGACAGGAAACAGAAAACGTCTAGAGGGCACCGGTCGAGGTCGTTCCGCCGCGCCTGTGAAGGTCGCATTGCTCCGACTGCCTGGCTGCTGGCCAGCGTCGCTTCCCCCTCGCTCTGTCTCTCCTCCGGCCCCCGAGAACGGGACGACTCTGCACTCGTATTCACTTCAAGAACCGTAGTAAAAAAAAAAAGAAGTAAAAAACAATGGATTTACTTCTTTGTGTGGTGAACAAAGATATACCTGGGTAAATTTTAGATTAGCTTAACGTTATTTTATCAAGACGTGCACGTTTCAAACGCCAGAGAGAATCGTTTCTTCCTCCGACAACCAAATATATGGTAAGAACTAATCTGTGCAGCGCATAAAAATATAAACAAAACATAATTTTTTTTTTAATGCGACAACGAGTGTAGAATTTAATATGTTCCGTTACAAGCTACAATGGTCCGCAGCCGAGGCTGCGAGGCACGCCACTCAGTCCAACTTTAGAAACGTATCGCACGACCACGCGATACTTTGCGCGTGGTTGTGTTTGGGAAAACACCACATGAGGTCTTTTCCCGAGCGCTTCGCCTGCGTCAGCGTCGTCGCTCGCCGCTGGAGGTCACCCACAGCAATGCGACGCGCGGGACGACGCCGAGACCTGACCGGGACACATATCGGTACGGAGCGATCCGCGTCGACGCGACGTGACGCTGACGCGGGCAAAACGCGTGAAAATCGTCCCACGTAGTTGGGCCTTATACGCGGTAATGAATTGCCTTTGGCGGCTTGTAGCGTCGTCGGCGGTCCGTCGAAAGGTGAAACAGTGCAGAGACAATCATTGCGAGACTGCGGATGGCACTTAAGGCTCCTCTTCTTTAGACCGAGTTCCAGACATGTACAAGTTACTAAAAGAAAGTAATTAAGTTAAGTTACTGAGTATTGGCCTGAAACGTAAATTGAGTAGAGTAGAAATTACTCTAATGAAGAGTAATTGAGTGTATTACTAACTACCGTAAACAAGTAACAAATTACATTTGATATTACTTTTATATCTATTTTTATGGTAACAAGAAAGTACTTAGGTTTTGATTCGTTAGCGAAATTCTGCTAGCCAAATATAAAGCGGCTTGTGTTTTCACAGAAATGCATTAATAGCTCGTTCTGCTTCTGCGTGCCTAATCGTTTTGTGCTTTTTTGTTTCTTGGTCAATGATATTCTGCGTATGTATAATTTCTACTTTGAGGTTTAATACTGCCTGAGCTTGATTTTGCAGAGAGTGTTTGCTTTTTTACAGTGTTGCTTAAAGTACATCTAAAAGTACTTGAAGTAAAGTACATAGTAAATGAAAGGTTATGTACTTCAAGTAAAGCAGTAAGTACAACGGGTGCAATGTAATTAAAGTATTAACAAATACAATGTACTTTTAAAATAAAGTACAAGTATTCTTAACACAATATTTTATTTTTCCTTTCATCCCCTATACATTGCTTTTGTTTTTAACTGGTATGCATTGCTTCAGGTGTAATCGGAGGTCCATCCGTTTTTTCGGAAATAACGGCAAATGTTGGATGAAGTCAAGTCGCCTCATAGTAGTTTTACTCTCGCTGACGAACCATTTAACGCGATCAACCTATAAGGTGCGGGCATCTAACTACGATTCCTTCAGACCCTGTTCCCGGATGAATATGACACAGCAATACTTCGCTCTCGGCAAAAGGGTTTATTCACTCACTTATTGCCTTGGGGGTTTCGGGATCGGGGAACGGTCATCAGCGAGGCCGGGGGAAGTCCGCTGCCCCGCAGCTTCTCCACGTCCCAGCAGGAGTCGTCAACACCGCGTCATGGGGACGTCGTCGTCCAGGGTCGCCGTCCGATCCGTTCGTCGAGTGCGCCACTCAACGTCTTGCCCGCACTTTCCCCGCGCCATCGTCCGTCTCCCGCCGAATCCCGCGCCAGCGTCTTCCTCTCCGGTCACCACTGCGCGTTTCTTGCTGACCGCCGTTCGAGAGCGCCGCCGCCTGAAAGAGAGCCAAATACTTTAGTAAAGTATTTGAGAGAGCCTTCCTTTGTCCGGCTTCCCCTTTTCAAGCCTTCGCCCCTTTGTTCTGGGAGGCCAGTCCCGTGACGTCAGTTGGCTCAGGGGAGTGGTCCAGCCGGACCTTGTGGTACGCGAGGCCATGGCCGGTCCCCCGAGGCATGACGCATATCAGAGGCATCGAGTCCGAGTTGCCGGAAATCGGGGCCCGGAGGGTCGGCGCTTGGGAGGACAGCCAGATTTCCACAAAGGTTCTCATTTCTATCGGTCTTATAGCCGCCATAACTTCACTCAGGAAAATGACGAGATGACGTCTCGAAAGACGGTAGCGCGTTTTCACTGACGGTTCACCATTTGTTTTTTCTTTCCAGATTTGGAGAATGTACTTTGAAGTCGGGAGGTACCAATGATCGACATCTTGTATCTACTGTTCACACCGAGCCTACTTAAGTCTTTTGAGGCCTGAAATTACTTCTTAATGCAATTACCGGGTCAAAGTTTGGTCTACGGGCCGCGTTTGTTTGAACGAGCAGACGACAAAAAGCAGACAAGTTTGAAAGAGCAGACGAAAGTTCGAACGATGAGGCGGCCGTGTGAATTTGAAGACACACTAAACCCGTGGGTGGTCCGGACAACTTGGCGGTTTTCTCTCGTTCATGTTGGAACAAAACAAATACATCTGGCGACCACAAAGTGTTGCCCGCACAAGCAATCGTAGTTCGACAGCGTCTGGTTTGCCCTTTTCACGGCTGCTATCCACGTTGTTAGACGAACAGAGGGGGCAGAAACACATGAAAACTGATCTTCAAACGTTTCCGACTCTCTTGATACAGCCCCCGTCGCAGCATTTTGACGAGAAGGCAGGTATTTTTGTCTGGTTTCTTCCAAAAGAACACAGGAACGCATGTCTCACACGGCGATTTCTGCCCACCGCCCCAGACCGGAAGTGCGTCCGACGCGCCACCACCGCGGCGTGACGTAGGAGAGTTGAGTTCGTGTATACAAACGAGAATCCGAGCAAGGGAGGACTCCCCTCTTTTCGTCTTTTGAACTGTTTGGTAGAATGCGCGATTTATGAGTTGAGGAGGAAAGCTAAACAGGAAAAAGCTGGAAAAGCGTTTCATGACCCAATCAACATTATTCACCACGTGGAGATGTTGTGATTTTTTCGATCGCTCCCATAATTGCATCATAACATTATCATTACACACCTTATACTGGACATATTCACAAAGGTCATAAATGCAAATTATAAAATAGAAATACGCCTTGAAAACTTGAACGTTTCTCAGACATCTTATAAGGAGGAGATTACTCCAAGTTTAACTAAACTTGAACGAACTTGTGAAAGCTTCACACTTTGGGAAAGCTCTCAATAAACTTTCACATCTTACATTGTCGAAGATTACGATAGGAAGTTTTTATACTCTGAGGACACTGAAAAGTAATAATAATGCAAAATGCCAGTGTTGTACGTACAACCTTATTAAACACGTGCGTGTGCTTCTCGTTTATGAGTCACCCGCATTGTGTTTGAGTTCATATATACCAGTTTAGAAGTCAAGTGGAATTATACATATTTTAAATTAAAAAGTGAACACTACCCATAAAAGGACGTAACGCGAAAGTACTCCAAACACGCACTATTCAGCTGAATTATGCCGGACCTCAGAGTTTGCAGATGCCTGAAAATGGTTGTGTTTGAAAAAACAAGACTATTTATTGAATAATGCAAAACGCGTCGACATTGCACATGTGCTGTGTGCCGCGACATGCCCAAGACGACGAATTGTTCTTATGCATATTACACGGTTGTTTTTGTAGCTGCGCATATACAGCAGCTGCCTGGTTATTTGTCGGCCTTTGCAAAAGAAAGAAGGGAGTAAACCTGTCTTGAACGAGGTCAGCTGCGAAAGCTAACAGCTCAACTGCCTTTGATTCAAAATGTAAGCGTCGGTGGTTCAGTGGTAGAATACTCGCCTGCCACGCGGGTGGTCCGGGTTCGATTCCCGGCCGACGCAAACGTCTTTATTTGCTGCTGACGCCTGGTTATTCTAGTATTCTTGGCTGACCTTACATGACACAAGCCCGGTCCTCTCGCCCGGCTGTCCGTTTTACTTTCCCAAACGCGGCTATGAATTTGCCACGTGGTTTTCGTCAGCTTCTACGAGGAGCGGAACATTGTGATTTACATTTTATCATTTAGCTGCAGTTACCCGCAAGTTAGAGGTCCGTCTACATGTACAAATTCTCGACATGTTCCTTCTGCAGAGGAATGTACTTGCGCCTTTGGATTTGGCTGCTTTTTTATGCCCTGCTGGAAACCCTTTTGGGTAGAGTCGCTGACAGCTTCATGAATGCGCAGGGTGTGGATTAGAATGATTACGTTTCTTGCTTCATGATTGGTTCACTCCAAGAAATAGAGGGTGTATAAGGGAAAATTTAACGGAAAAAATTTCCCCGTTAAATTTAGAGGAAAAAGTTTTCCGCTTAAGGTAAGCAGGGAAATTTTCCGCTAAATTTAGCAGGAAACTTTTCCGCTAAATTTAGCGGGGTACTTTTTCCACTAAAGTTTGCGGGGAAATCTAGCGATGAATTTTTCCGCTAAATATAGCGGGGAAAGTGTTCCGCTAAATTTAGCGGGTAATTTTTGCCGTTAAATTTAGTGGTGAAAAATTTTCGCTAAATTTAACAGAGAAATTTTCCCCTAAATTTGGCGGGGAAATTATTCGCTAAATTTAGCGGGGAATTTTTTCCACTAAATTTAGCGAGAAAAATTACCCATAATGCAACGCGTGGTTACGTCATCTATGACGTCACTGGTGACCCCCCTGACGTCACGTGTGACGTTATCACTGAGAAACGTCTCATAATGCACCGCGCAGATACGCCGATGGCCACGCCGATGGCGACGCCGCTCAAGCCGGAAACGGGCGCCTAAGTGCTGCGCTCTAAAAGCCTTGATTGTAAGACAATCAAGGCTTTTTGATTCTGCACTCTTAGAAAAAAGGGTCAATATAGTCCTCCCTAAATGGAGGAACGCTCTTGACACATATGTTCCTTCAGAAAGGCAGAAACTTTCGTCCCTAAAGAAGGGGAGCAAAAGTTCCTCCGTCACCTGAATCTCATTATGGCGGCCACGAATCGAGCAAATCGAGCTCAATAAGGCTTAACGAGAACACTATGTCTGTTGTACGGAGCGAGAGGAGCAGGAAATAAAAACGTAACACGAGCTTTCCGCGAACTGTATTTATTTTCGAAGCTCGATGCTCTCCCCACTCAGCAGGATGTAAACGGAGACAACCAGCACCTAGTTCGCGCACTTTATGTCTTACCTTTGCTATTCCTCGAGCCACAATTCCTTCGTCAACCGTTGCGTCAACCGCACATCATGGAGGAGTGGTAAACCATTCGCCCGCACAACCAAAAAGCCGCTCTCAAAAAAAGCAAATCCGAAGCAGCCTCTTGGCTCATTTCAGCACGGTAACACGAAATTGATGGCGTAGCCGCGTAGAGTGAAAGGAGGTTAAATCTCTTGCCACCAGATGGCAGGGTCAAGCAGATGTAATCGCAAGTAGCTAAGCTAGTCAATTAAAACTTGTTGTTGGCCTAGTTGGTTCATGATGCAGTCAGAGGTTTTTTTTTGCGCGACACAAGGGACAAAAACACAAGCAGTAGACACGGACAAGCGCAACTTTCAACTAGTTTATTCGTGCTCGATCGACCACGAACATCCAGAAATATGAAGTATATACTATATATATATATATATATATATATATATATAGAAAGTATATACCAATATAAAGTATATATTGGTCAAACTGGACGCGTTAATGACCGCGCACGGGAACATGAATTATCAATCAAGAATAAAGGCAATGCACATTTGCACAACTCACTGTGCCGACTGTGGGTGTGAGGCGCGATTTCAAGAGATCAGGATCTTAGGTAGAAGCAAAGATAGCACAGCCAGAGAATTGATGGAAGCTTTTTATATAAAGAAGGGACGTGACTGTGTCAGCGACACCTCGGTTTCTTTGTTTGAAAGTGAAGTACAGTTTTTATCCGGGTTGCTGGTTTGATAATGACTATCACGGAAAGTGTCTTGGTGGGTGACTTTTCTATCTGTTTTCTGTCTTCTTTTTCTTATGTGTAGGGTGCTGCGCATGCTCTTTCTGGATGTTCGTGGTCGATCGAGCACGAATAAACTAGTTGAAAGTTGCGCTTGTCCGTGTCTACTCGCTTGTGTTTTTGTCCCTTGTGTCGCGCAAAAAAAACCTCTGACTGTAGCTAAGCTAGGTGGCGCTGGGCATAGAGTCATATAGTAAAACGTAAAGAGTGTGCCCCACCATGACCCCAGCGGCCCACTCGACTACCAGCGCTCCTAGCGGCCGCCGTGAAATGTTTCGTGACTTCCTGTTTGGATGCTTTCGGTTTCGTTTTTCAACATGGATAGAGTCACAGAATACTAATAGTCAAATGAATAGATAACTAATATTAGTGCTTCCAACTGTATTGTGTGGTAGCTTGCGCCATCTAGGCATGTCGTCACTAACTACAATTTTAAGGACAGAACGAGCGGGTTGGTAAGAGATAATTAAACTTGAGAAAGAAACATGGTCGTCCGTCCTTCTCGTTTTCTTCCTCAAGTTTAATTACAATTTAAATTTGGTTACGGTTGCTAATTTAGAATTTACTTGGGCGTTTGAGCTTTCGTGTATTCAACAACTCAAAAGCACGCTTATATTGATTTACAATTTCAGTGGCAACAGGTAACGAGTATAACCATGTACAATTAATATGAAATATATATATATATATATATATATATATATATATATATATATATATATATATATATATATATATATATATATATATAAAACTATGTCACGGAACAGGAAAAAAAGGACTAACCAACAGAAGGTAGCAATCAACAAATATAATTTTTTTTATTTTGGCCACGAAGATAACCATAAAAAATAGTTACTTTGCATAAAAAAACAGAAACAAATGACCGTGAAAATTATTTTTGCACTTAATTGTTTCAGGACGTGTTACAAAGGATATTTTTCAGAAAAGCTCATCAGCCTTTTTGTACAGGTTTGAGGGAGGAAACATCTAAAAGTTCACAACTGACAAAGCCGGGTGACCCAATACGAAGATCCATACCAATAAGAAACATTCAACACGAACACACTAGAAAAACACACATCAAGTGGTTCTGCAGTCGCTAGTAAAGACTGGTCGACTGCTGGCCTGCAACCTGGTCATTACAAATTATACCTGGAAATGCTCGGCGTGCAGTGTGCACCGTTCTGTTAGGTACTGCATTTTCCGGACTATGGTCCACACACAGGGTAGTGGTATAGTCTTCAGAGTCCACACAAATTTGTTTGGGTGCCCACACAAACAAATTCTCCTAAGTAGCTCGCCGTGTAAAATACCTGCCTTGTTAGTGCACAAGAACTTCGAGTATCAATTATTAACCCTTTGTCGCCGAGTGTTAACCCCAGGCAACATACCAGAAAATATCATGAAACTTCACAAGTTTCGGTTTCTGTTTGAAATTGTTTTGAGAGACGTCTAGCAACAACACCCCTGGTCTGTTTGGTGCTGCCATCTGCACGTAAACGGCAGATATAATGACAAACGAAGAAGAAGTTTGGCGCGCACTCCGTGGGTTCCTCGTCGTCGCCAAGCGTTCGGCTCATCTATCTGAAATCACGGTGAGCAACTATTAAAAATGTATTGCAGTATTAGTTATCGTTGTAGTAATTATCGGAGCCTCTACACACCAGATTTTGTTAACTAACTGCAAGTTTCAAAGCCATGAGATGCAATTTACGGTATGTTGCCCATGGGCAACAGCAGGCACAACGCGGTACGCTTTATTCTAGTGCGTTTTGTTGAAGAAGGATGGTTCTTGCGGTGGCAGTCGGTTTATCGAACGACGTTTCGTGGACAGATCGTTTCAATAACACGCGATGTTTTATCAACAGATTGCTTCATCGACAAATCGTTTCATCAACTGCTTAAATTAGCTTCTTTTTTTGTAATTAGCTGCATGAGGCTGTCGCCGCGAAGCGGCGTGTGCGGGTTGGTCAGGTGGATTGACATTTTTGTAATGAGCCACCACAGACTGTCGCCACAAAACGGCGTGAACGCAGTTAACGCTGGGTTAACAAGCTCATTAGTAGTGATACATGTGTGAAAGAATATCCCTACAGCGTGCAATTCGCACAACGAGTGTCAATGAAAGGTTCGTGTCGACGAAACGTGTGTCCATGAAAAGTTGTCCGTAAAACGTTATTCAAAGAAACAATAGGGACCCTGGTTTTTGACAGTGCTTTTTTAAACGGCATATATTATATATTATTCCTCTTTTTTCAGGCCAACTCGGAAGTTACTACATCAGGATGAATGCCAGCTCTTTCTATGGAAAGACTGCAGCGAAGTTGCCACCAGAGCTTAGTGACGATTCTGATTTGGATTCTTCCAGTGACGAGGAAGAAAATCACCCTATCCATGGCAATGAAGGTAATAGCTATACATGGGAGTATTCATTGCCAGCCGCAAATAGATCGATAGTTGCTCAAATTTGCTGATAGCTAGATTGCCTTTGTAATGTGCTGTCCACTTGGGGTTTATCCAGGATTCTTATTGTCTTGTTTGGCGGGGGGGGACTTGTGTATATTTTGTGAACAAAAATTTAGGGCATACTAAAAACAGCTACAGTGTTCTATATTTTTTCTCCATAGATATGAGTATCACCACTGAAAGTGATGAAGAAGATGACAGAGTCCAACGCCCTACAGCCTCCAGTGCCACTACAACCCAGGTACCCAAGAGATCTCCGGTCTGGAAAGTTGTTAGTGACAAAAATGGGAAGTCAGAACCAGCATGGAAGGACGTTCCTCCGCATCCAAGTGATGTTGAATCTCCCATATCATACTTCCGGAAGTTCATTGATGCTGATATGCTCACAAATATTTGTGATCAGACAAGTCTTTACAGCTCCCAGAAAAACCCAAACAAGGTGATCTGTTTGACCCAAAATGAACTCGAACAGTTTCTTGGGATAGTGATGACAATGTCAATCAACAAACTACCACAAACGCGACTGTATTGGTCAGAACAATTTAGGGTGCCGCAGATAGCGGACGTCATGAGGCGTGACAGGTGGGAGTTTATCAAGCGATCGCTCCACTTCAATAACAACGAGCACGCTCCGGATGCTTCTGATGCGGACCGAGACAAGATATACAAGATTCGACCTGTTGTAGATCACCTTGTGAAAAAGTTTCAAGCGATTCCTAAAAGTCAGAAACTTTGTGTAGATGAGCAGCTAGTTCCCTTCAAAGGAAGGAGCTCAATGAAGCAGTACCTCCCAAAGAAACCCAAGAAATGGGGTTACAAAATTTTCATGCTATGTGATGCAGCTGGCATGGTCTATAACTTCGAAATCTACACAGGAAAAATCTCACCTCAACCAGGAATGCCGGATATCGGAGCAAGTGGAAATATCGTCCTTCGGATGGCAGATGTGGTACCTTGGCACAAGAATTATATTTTGTTGTTTGATAACTGGTTTACAAGTTTAGATCTTGAAGTTGCTTTGATGAAGATTGGAATTCACTCTGTCGGCACAGTTCGTGAAGCACGACTGAAAGGCTGTAAGCTTCCTACTGACAAGGACTTGAAGAAAAGCGGCCGAGGGGCATTCGAAGAAAGGGAAGTGACCGTTGATGGAATCAACATCCGAGCTGTAAAGTGGTTCGATAACCGCTCTGTCTCCCTGGTTTCCACCTTCGCGTCAGCCAGCCCAGAACACAGTGTCAGGCGCTTTGACAAGAAAGCCCGATCCATGGTGGACGTTTCATGCCCCTCCATAGTGAAAATATACAACCAGTCTATGGGAGGTGTGGACCTCCTCGACATGCTTGTGGCCCTCTATCGCACAACACTAAGGTCCAAGAAGTGGTACCTGAAGCTGTTCTTCCACCTGATAGATGTAGTTGTCGTAAACTGTTGGCTGTTATACCGACGAGACGCCGACGCAGCAAACATCACTAAGAAAGGTCAACTGACACTTCTGAAGTTTAAGGCTGAGATAGCCTGGGCCCTCCGAGAGGAAAAAAAGATCTCAACACCGTCAAGAAGGAAGGCACTG
>JAZHYW010041974.1:0-17268 GCA_037355805.1 Ixodes ricinus | reverse complement strand
CAATAAGAGCCGAGCCGAGTTCACACCGAACGCCGAACGTGTGCAATAAACACGTTCAGAGTACGTTGATCAAGCAGTAACGTACAGGCGATGACGCGGACTTTTGAAAAGAGTCTTTTAGGCCCCGATAAACACCGAAATTTTGTCAGAGAGCAAAAAGATTGGCACCGAAAAACACCGAATGTTTGGAAAACTGATAAACCCCCCAAAAAACACTCCAAATTTCGAAGAAAAAGAAACCCTTGAAACATGGAACTAGTGATAAGCGAGACCAAGTTGTATGGAGGCAGAGTTTTATTTCAGTTTCATTTTGTTTTGCGCCCCGAAGTTGAAGATTATTGCCGATGAGCTTTTCCCTATGATTCGCAGCAAAGAGAGTACCAAGAACTGGTGAAACTTGTGCGGCAGTGCCAGCAACACTCCACGCCAGCCGCCGAGGAGATGAACGACACTGGGCTCGTCCACTGGACCCTGTCTTTCTTCCACTGACCGCAGACACCCCAAGCTTCCGCTTGTGTCCTGCTGAAACATGTCAAACCTTTGCGTCACAAAACCGGCACATAAGGATTAAAACGTGTTCGAAAGAATAGTGCGGTGTAAAAAATACTTTGGTCCATTTCGCAAATAAAAACAAGATTCCATGTTTCTCTTCTTTAACCTTTTGTAGTTAATGACAATTTAAGAAACACAAGGCGTGGTTGTCCAAGCATTTTGTTTCGTTATTAAACGCTCTTCTTGGCTAATTACGCAATGTCATTGACCGCGAAACGATATTTAGATGCACAGACCTCGCCTTGGGTGAGCCTTACGCTTCAGCCGCACGCCATGAAGGAGTCTCCTCTTCTGTAAACCTTTCAACTGCGCAGAAGTTACGACAATCTGAAGTAACCCTCATGGCTCCCGGGGTACTGGCGAGTCTTCTCGCCTGAATGTTCTTGCATAACGGTGTGAATATCAAAGGACGACATTTTTGTGCCGTTCGCAAAGAGAACTCGTAGTGCCAGTCATCGCAATTTATAGAGCTCGAACGGCTAAGAATAAGGTACCGATAACGTTGGTGCGCAAAAAGGGGTATTCGCTGGTATATTTATCAGGTAAACGTAATGCTCAGTGTGGATATGATCAGACCGCCGACCACTTCAAAAAGTGACCAATGTCTGCTCATCTGAGATTCATCTCTCAGCCGAAATGATTAGCTCTCATTTTGCTTTGGACAAAGGTAAACTGCAGATGCGTGACTATGCTCAAGGAAAGGTGTACCTGCATTCGAGAAATTCTAGAACACACTGTTGCTTTTTGAACGGTACTTAACATAAAGACAAGCCTTGGTTATTTAGCGAATCAAGGGTTGCTCTGGATGCCTATGAAGCAGTACCGGCCTTAGGGTCGGCGACGGAGCTGGTCGCACAGGGCGCCAATATTTGGGCTGACAAAACGCTCGTGTTGGGACGCTACACACATGTTTTCTAACAGCGTGGTGTCGTGCTATAGTAGATATAAGCTTTTAAAAAGAGAGAGGGGGGGGGAGGGGGTGCTTCTTGACCGGAGTTTGTTTCGGGCGCTTAAAGGGACACGGCAATGAAGAAGTACTATTTTTCTAAATAAACAAGCATACTAAACAAATTACCACAAATTTTTTTTTCTTGCAATATTTACGCTATTACACGCAATTTAGGTGCAGAAATTGGAGGTCGCAGGCCCTCATCCCCGCCCCCTGCTTACAAAGTGCTAACGTCTCTCATTGGTTGGAGAGATGATTATTTGTGAAAGGGTGGTTGTACATTTGTATCTCCATTCCAAAATAGCATTTGAATCGCCATTTTTTTTATGTTTGAGAAGCAACTAATCAAAATAGAGTCATAATTGTTCTTACATGTGTTCTGAGATTGATTCTCCCGCTTTGGTTTGAAACTCTAACAAACATGGCTGCCAGCGTCTGCGGAGTGCTGAACGAGCGTAGCTCGTTGAGCTCGTGAATAGTTTTTGAACGCGGGTCGTTTTGAGTTCACAGAAGCGTTTAGAGGAAGATCTGATCAACCGATATAATTTGCAGCAAATAACTGTCGCATGTACGCTTCTTCTGAAGCGCTGTGCGGAAGTTTGTTTTCGCAGTGGGACTGGCCTGTAAGCCTAGCGTCCGCATTAACCACAGGGTGTCACAAAACAAAATTAAAGGGCTTTTTTACCGCAAAAATAAACTAGGCATCGCCGAACGCTCATTCTAAGCCCAAAGGTAGCGCTACAGGTCACAACCAGATGCCAAAGTTTCAGCCCGATCCGATACCTTATTCAAAAGTAATAACTCACTAATAAGTGATTTTCTGAAAATTTCAATGGGAAAATGGAGCCCATTTTTCCCCTGTTTCGGTTTCTCGTGCCATACAGCCCTATGTATTCGAAAACCCTGTCGGCCGCCATTTCCCCACTGAAATTTTCAGAAAATCTCTTATAACTTTAGCATAAGGTATCGGATCGGGCTGAAACTTTGGCATCTGGTTGTGACCTCTAGCGCTACCTTTGGCGGAAAATGAGCGTTCGGCGATGCCTATAGTTTATGTTTGCAGTAAAAAAAAAACTAAATCTTTTTTCGCGGCATTTTTAATTAATCAGGCCTGATTGTTCTTTTTTGTTTGTTTTTTTGCACCTGTTGATGCTAAATAAAGATGTTGGTTTCCGTAAAAGCGGCCCCGCTGCTCTGTGAATTGTGAAACTGTCGTGATTCCGATATTGGCTTCCTGCACAGGTAAGAATTTGCCACCCATTTGGTTGGAGGCAATCGGGCGTTCGACTCCCATTAAGTTAGTCCAGGTATGTTCCCGCCATTGGCGTATACAGGACTTTTTTTCGGGGTGGGGCGGGGGGTGTCCATGACTTGGGGTGCGGAGAGGGGGAGGGGTGGTCAAAATGCATGTGTATATTATAGGGTCGGCTGAATTTCGGGGAGGGGGAAGGGGCTGAAGCCCCATAAGCACCCCCGGCTATGCCCCTGGTTCCCGTCAATAAGCTTCTAAAGGTAAGTAGCTCTGAAGTTTTGAACTGCGCCTGGCCTGCCCAAGCAAATAGTTTTACGTCACGTTTTAATTGCGCGGTCATGACAGTCTCTCCCTTGCTCGCAAACGCCAAATGAAAGTTTATATATATATATATATATATATATATATATATATATATATATATATATATATATATATATATATATGGGTGGTTTCATTTGAAATCGAACACGCTTGTCGGGGTGGGTCCTTCGATTTTTTTTTGAAAAAATATATGTAATTGCCCCATTTCTGGGAAGAACAAAACCGCTTTTCAAAATTTTTTAAAAAAATATTTCGCTTCACGAAAAATTATTGAGTGGAGCAGGGTGAAAATCGGTTTTTTACTCCGTGATTTTTCTACCCAGTTCTGTACGCTGGTATAAATACGGGAAGCATACAAAACTCACAGTAATTTTTTGTGCTCTTGTATGTTACTTCGACTATTTTTAAGTTGAAAGGAAAATAATTTTGTATTTTTGTTTATTGAGATAAAAAATGCCAAACATCGTCTCTTTGACAATCCGGTGACATCTTCAAAGCCTTGTAACTCATGAGTCATTATTTTTGTCGCTTACCAAATACTATGCTGGTGTAGCCCTATACATGGGCTATCGACGGGCATAAGTTTAGTTTATTTTATTTTCACTGAAATTTTTATATAAAATTTGAAATATCGTCGAAAATGAAATTTACCGATATTTTGAACCCACTTTATTAAAAAAGGCCATTTTTTATTTCGTTCAATTTTTTTATTATTGCTGCCGATCATATGAACTTTCAATTGGCTTGATGCGATTTCCCCCTTTTTTTGTTGTATCTTCTCTAGAAGTGATCAAAATCACTGCCACGTGACAATGCGGTGACAACTTCAGAGCCTTGTAACTCATGAGTTATTTTATTTGTCGCTTACCAAATACTATGCGGGTGTAGCCCTATACATGAAATATCGACGGGCATAAGTTTAGTTTATTTTATTTTCACAACTTTTTTTTATATAAAATGTGAAAAATCGTCGAAAATGAAATTAACCGATATTTTGAACCCACTTTATTGAAAAAGGCCACTTTTATTTTTTTCAATTTTTTTTTATTATTGCTGCCGATCATCTGACTTTTAATTGGCTCGATGGGATTTTCCCCTTTTTTGTTGTATCTTCTCTAGAAGTGATCGAAATCGCTCCCGCTTTTTTAGAACGGCCAAACGCAGTTTCCGCAGGTCGGCTTCGCTGCAAAGACTATACTGCTTATTTGTGTGTTCAAATGCAGCGGGTAAATTCATTTTGATTGAGTACACTCGTGCTTGGCTACATATTGTTTATTTCTTAATTTTTAATGATGGCAACTGAAATTCCTTAGTCCGATCGTTAGCGGTACAGCGGATGTTCCATTACCTTTATTTATTCCCGAACCAAAGCAATGTGTGCCTAGCCAAAGCAAATCTACCGTAGCCAATTAAAATAAAATCGTCAAATCGCTTTTCTATATTCCAGAAGGCTGTACAATCTTTGCATTAAGCTTGGTGCGACAAAGTGGAGAAACTAAAAGTCTACAGAGACATTAAGTGACTGCTTTCGCTGCCTTCAGTGCATGTGGGAATCGTTGCTTCTTGGCATCAGAGATATCGATCAGTCTTGAACAAAACCAAACACTTTTATTTTTAACTGCACACACTCGTTCAAACAGAAGGGCCACCGTCTCGGGTTCACCGCTCGCTCGCTTTGGCTCCAGTTTTCGTTCTGTCCGTCTCGACTTACCACGCTGTTGAACTTCTCGGCTGCATCCGACCGCTGCGGTACAAAGTTCAGCTCGCCTCCCGCGCTCGATCGGCTAAGCAGAGGCAAGCCGATGCCGTTGTCACAAAGTTCCCATATTGCATTGCTCGTGAAGTGGACTATTTAAAGCACAACAAAATATTGTTTTACACGTGCATCCTAAATATACTAGCGTTAATTAATAAAAGTGTCTATTTATCGCCAACTGGTGTTTGTGTTCTGTAAAACATAGTCTTCGGTTCATGTAAACTCTGTCCGTTTTCCTCACTTTTGTTCTGCAAACTGCTTTTCCTTGTAAAAGAGGGGCATGTGGTATTACATATTTTTGATATACACGCTGACAATAAAGAACAGGCAATTACATGGTTATTTGAACGCACGCGACAAGACACATCATGGATTGGCGCCCGTGCCGGATGCTTCCTGGGTGTAACGGAGATGGGTCTATAGCGCGAAGGGCCGGGCGTGCTGTACGTGCCTTACAAGCTGTGTATAGCACAAACAGATATATGACCCCGGTCTGGCTAGATGAAGGGCTCGTTCCGCTTTCTCCGCCCTTTGTGCCCTGGCTTTAGACATCGGATAATGGAACATCCGCTGCACTGCTAACTATCAGACTAAAGAATGTCAGTTGCCATTATTAAAAATTTAGAAAATACAATATGCAGCCAAGCACGAGTGTTCTCCATCAAAATGAATTTACCCGCTGCATTTGAACACACATAAGCAGTTTAGTCTTTGCAGCGAAGCCGACCTGTGGAAACTGCGTTTGGCCGTTATGAGAAAGCGGGAGCGATTTCGATCATTTCTAGAGAACATACAACAAAAAAGGGGGAAATCCCATCAAACCAATTGAAAGTTCATATTATCGGCAGCAATAATAAAAAAATTGAAAGAAATAAAAAATGGCCTTTTTCGATTAAGTGGGTTCAAAATATCGGTTAATTTCATTTTCGACGATATTTCATATTTTATATAAAAAATTCTGTGAAAATAAAATAAACTAAACATATGCCCGTCGATATTCCATGTATAGGGCTACACCCGCATAGTATTTGATAAGCGACAAATAAAATAACTCACGAGTTACAAGGCTCTGAAGTTGTCACCGCATTGTCACGTGGCAGTGATTTTGATCACTTCTAGAGAAGATACAACAAAAAAAGGGGGAAATCGCATCAAGCCAATTGAAAGTTCATATGATCGGCAGCAATAATAAAAAAATTGAACGAAATAAAAAATGGCCTTTTTTAATAAAGTGGGTTCAAAATATCGGTAAATTTCATTTTCGACGAAATTTCAAATTTTATATAAAAATTTCAGTGAAAATAAAATAAACTAAACTTATGCCCGTCGATAGCCCATGTATAGGGCTACATCCGCATAGTATTTGGTAAGCGACAAATATAATAACTCATGAGTTACAAGGCTCTGAAGTTGTCACCGGATTGTCAAAGAGACAATGTTTGGCATTTTTTATCTCAATAAACAAAAATCCTAAATTATTTTCCTTTCAACTAAAAAATATTCGAAATAACATACAAGAGCACAAAAAATTACTGTGAGTTTTGTATGCTTCCCGTATTTATACCAGCGTACAGAACTGGGTAGAAAAATCACGGAGTAAAAAAACGATTTTCACCCTGCTCCACTCAATAATTTTTTGTGAAGCGAAATATTTTTTTAAAAAATTTTGAAAAGCGGTTTTGTTCTTTCCAGAAATGGGGCAATTACATATATTTTTTCAAAAAATATCGAAAGACCCACCCCGACAAGCGTGTTCGATTTCAAATGAAACCACCCATATATATATATATATATATATATATATATATATCAGGGTGTCGAACCGGAGCCGAACCGAACCGAAAACCGGAACCGAACCGGTATTTTTTCCGGAACTGAACCCGAACCCGAACCGTTATATTGTTATCGCGATGAACCCAAACCGGAACTGAACCGGAAAAAAAAATAACGGTTACCGGCTCATGTCAAAACGGTTCGGCCACGCGCTGTTGACAATGAATGTGCTATCAATGCCATTTGTTTTTTAAGTGCCGTCAACTGACACACACCTCGCTTACATATTTTTCTTCTCCACTCAGTCTTAGGAATATAAACGCTGCATCCATGAATCTTGACAAACGCTGCATCCATGAATCTTGACATAGGAACCAGTATTGCGCTGGTCGCGGCTTGCACGGAAAAAAAAATTGAAAAGGCTGTGCAAAAAAAAAAAAAATCGCGTCACGGGATTTCATTTTTTTACAATCTCGTAAATCCTAAATGCTGCTGTGTGCTCATTTCATAACACGTTTCTAGAACGCGCGAGTTCTTGAAGCTTGCTTCCATCGGAATGAGAAAAGAAAAGGCTGTGGAGTTTGATAATGTTTGAGGGAGAGAAAGAAATTTTATTTACAGTTGAAATGAGCATTCATGAATTATATCTGCTCTTCGCTGCCCCAACCACCGGTCAGAGTATATCGAGCTATGAAGTGTCAAGATTTACATGCCGTATTTTTTCGTACCGGAAACTCGATAAATGCGGGGGAAAAAACAGGGATACAAACCCTAGTCGCTCGCGGAGAAGCGAAGCTGCGCGCACTTTCGAATTTGACAAAGGATCTGCCGAGCTTCTGTTGCTTCCGTCGCCTGCCCAGCGTAGTCATGGGACTCAAGCGGGCGCGTGCGCTCAAACCAACGCTCAGCAGACGCTGGAGTTAGCGCCCGTGACAGACAGCCCTGTCATCAGACAGTCGTTGTTTGCCGCTTGCATTGGCTACAGGCTTTTATAAACGTTATGCACTACTAGTTTCGACGATGTATCCCGTTTCGTATGTGCTGATTTCAGATGTTTTATTTGTAATTTATTTTGATGTTGCAATTTGTCATTTATATCGACCGGTTCGCGACGTTCAGCGCCAACCGGTTCGCGAACCGGTTCGCGGATCGAATTAATCGAACCGGAACTGAACCGGAACAAAATAAATTTACCTGAACCTGAACCGTAACCGAACCCGTATTTTTTTCGGTTCGACACACTGATATATATATATATATATATATATATATATATATATATATATATATATATATATATATATATATATATATATATATATATATATATATATATACACGGCATGGTGGCGGGGGGCCACCATCCGCTTTACACATTCCTACCTCAAACCGAAATAAACTTCTTAGACGTCAATGTTAAAATAGAGGAAGGTAAACTCGCCACGAGCCTATACCGTAAGCCAACAGACCGACAGCAATACCTGCATTATCAAAGCGACCACCCACACCATTGCAAGAACAGCATTCCCTATAGCCAAGCTCATCGTTTCAAACGAATTTGTTCCAAAGAGACAGATTTTGATGCGAGCAGCCAAAATTTAAAGTCAGTGCTAGAGAAACAAAAGTATCCACCCCGTATAATCGACGATGCAATCAGAAAAGCCAAGCAGCTGAACCGAGCAGACCTTATCAGCCCGCGCCCCACGCAAAGCGACACACAACGCACAAATCTCTATCTAACTTATAGCATGAATCATCCTAATGTAAATAATATCTTAAGACGACATTATAACATTCTCGAACAAAGCGAGCGCCTTAAACGCGCGTTTCCATCCGCCCCTGGGGTAGTCCACAGACGATCGCGTAACCTCAAAGACACGCTTGTAAACTCTCGGATAAATTCATTGCCGCCACCTAACGAATGTATGCCTTGCATGCACCCAGGATGTCTGATCTGTAAACAGATGCAGCACACAAACACGGCCAGCAGCACGCACTCGCAGTTCTCGATGAAAATTAAAGGGCACTTAACATGTGCCTCGTCGAATGTCGTGTACTTATTCGAGTGTACCGTATGCAAAATGCAATACATAGGGCAGACTAGAACGGCATTTAGACTGCGCTTTAATAATCACAAATCTCACGCCATAAATCTTCCGACACTGCCTCTATCCAAACATCTCGCTCTCTCAAAACACTCATTTGATAAATTGTCAGTGACGCTCCTAGAATCTGGATTTAAATCAAATCGCGAACGTGAACAGCGTGAATCCTACCTAATTTACCGATTCAACACAATTAAACAAGGAATAAATGAAAGCCCCGGTACTCTGGCATCGATTAAAATGCTAACCGACGAATAGCAACAGCGATCAAGAGACATTTTTTTCAGGTCCCAGACCTTATTGTTAGCAGTGGTACTGTGTTTGTGGCCGGAACTGGACCATCAACTTTTCTCTTTTATTTCCAGGTTTTGATATTCATTTTCTTTCCTTTTATTTCTAGGTTCGACATTGTTCCCTTCCAGGTCTGACTCATGCATGCCCCATAAAACAACACAAGTGACCATGCCGTTTTTTTTTTTTTGAGACAGCACTTTAGTTTGCGCGTGTACCTTTCGTCTATTGTACGTTATCGTCCAGGTCACCCCTGCCCGCCCGGACACAAAGCCACCCTGCGCCCTCTCTCAAGAAGCTACAACCGTCATCCCGCCGTCCTTGAAACTTGGCCCCGACCGTCAAGCTTCTTCACCCGGATACGAACTGCCCTACGCTTCCCTCTCACGAAAGCTCTAACCGTCACCCCGCCGAAATTCGGACGCCGACTGTTCACGAACTCAACTCTCCTACGTCACGCCGCGGTGGTGGCGCGTCGGGCGCACTTCCGGTCTGGGGCGGTGGGCAGAAGTCGCCGTGCGAGACATGCATTCCTGTGTTCTTTTGGAAGAAATCAGACAAAAAACCTGCCTTCTCGTCAAAATGCTGCGACGGGGGCTGTACCAAGAGAGTCTGGAAAGGTTTGAAGACCAGTTTTCATGTGTTTCTGCCCCCTCCGTTCGTCCGAGAACGTGGATAGTAGCCGTGAAAAGGGCAAACCAGACGCTGTCGAACTACGATTGCTTGTGCGGGCAACACTTTGTGGTCGCCAGATGTATTTGTTTTGTTCCAACATGAACGAGAGAAAACCGCCAAGTTGTCCGGACCACCCACGGGTTCAGTGCGTCTTCAAATTCACACGGCCGCCTGATCGTTCGAACTTTCGTCTGCTCTTTCAAACTTGTCTGCTTTTTGTCGTCTGCTCGTTCAAACAAAAGCGGCCCATAGACCAAACTTTGACCCGGTGATTGCAATAAGAAGTAATTGCAGGCCTCAAAAGACTTAAGTAGGCTCGGTGGAAACAGTAGATACAAGATGTTGATCATTGGTACCAGTGGCCATCACCGACTTGTTACGCTTGGTCTGTTCCCGCTTCCGATTTTCAGTATCGACGTCGATCATCGCCGCTACCTTCTACACTTTTGCAGCACGAGCGACGTCGCGACCGAAAATAGCTAGAAGAATCTCATCATGGTTTTGGCATCCATTCTGCGGCGTTCATGCGAATGAATCGCCGCACGTCAAATTATTTACGCAAAGTTTAGCAGCGTAACGAGCCTTGATAATTTCGCTCAAGCGATTAAAGTGGTAAGACATTGCTATGAGGACGTAGAATCGACAATTCCAACGCGAAAAAGAGTATGCAGACTCACACAGACGCCGACAACGTGACATTCCAATGGTTTGTTGACGCGGGACGCGGTGCTTCTTGCCCGCACTCCATTGCGGATGCGTTCGAACTGTCGTCTGCTCTTTCAAACTTGTCTGCTTTTTGCGGTCAGCTCGTTCAAACGACAGCGGCCCGTAAACCAAACATTGACCCGGTAATTGCGATAAGAACTAAGTGCAGGCCTCAAAACACTTTTGAAGGTTGGTTAGGGTAAGTAGGCTAAGTGTAAACAATAGATACAAGAAGATGTTGGTCATTGTTATCAGTGGCCATCACCGACTTGTAATGCCCGATTCTACTTGCGGTTTTCAGTATCGACGTCCACCATCTCAGCTACGGTCCACACTTTTGCAGCCAGAGCGACGTCGCGACTGAAAATAGCGAGTAGAATCTCATCGTTGGAGTCAGGCCTTAGCGCCCATTCTGCGGCGTCCACGTGAAATTAATCGCCGCACGTCACATTATTCACGCAAAGTTTTGCCCCGTTAATTTTGCTGAAGCCGCTCAAGTAGTCAGACATTGTTAGGAGGACGTAAAATCAACAATTCCAACGCGAAAAAGAGCACGGGGACTCCCACCGACGCCGACAACAACGAAATTCAATGGTTTGTTTATGGGCGACGGCGGACTTCTTGCCCACCGTCCACCGCGCATGCGCGGCGCCGGTGGCGTCCGCTAGGGGCGCTCCGGTTTGTTTGTAAACATGAGTTGGTGTATAAACGTTTGCCCATCTGGAACTCTTCCTACGCTTCTTTGGAACCTACAACCGTCATCCCGCCGTTTTTGAAACTTGGAATCGACCGTAGCATTGTATAGATACCACCCGCGTTCATCTGTAAAAGTTCTTCCTGACGAAGGCCGGACTCCGGCCGAAACGTCGAAGAATAAATCGTCCGTTGTTGCCGTTTTCATCAAGGGTTCTGCTTTTCTTCTCAGTTATATATATATATATATATATATATATATATATATATATATATATATATATATATATATATATATATATATATATATATATATATATATATATATATACGTATATAAAGCTGAACTAACTGCATATTTTGATTCTCCTTTTCTTTTTTTTTGTCCTCTCGGTAGCTTCTGGCCGTAAATCACGACAGACGCTTGTATTGAGCCGTCGCTCGTGCATGACGGAACGCTAGAACGCCGCTTTCATGATCGAGTCTTCCGAGCGTTGTAAAAGTTTTTAGACGGAGGCAGAATAGCAGACGGACGAAGGCGAAAACGGACGCCGACGGGCAGCGTTCATGTCCGCTCGTCTGCTAGCACAACTAGCAGGCACTGTCAGATGCCAGACTAGACGCGCCGGATGTCGGGAAAGGGAAACACCAAGCTTGTTCGCGTGAACGTTCGGCCGAGCAGCCAAGCCAATCCAGTAGTAATGGGTGGGGCAACTGATTTCGTGGGTGGGCCTTAGAGCAGACCGTGACCTCCACCTCATTTGCGTCGAACGGCGTAAATAATGCGCGAATTGTTTTCTTGTGGAAAAAATACGTGTCCCATCTATGCACTTAAAAAGAAAAAAAAGTTTTTGTTTCTTGCAGTGTTGGTTATTTTTTTCGTAATTGCTACACGAAATGAAACTTTTTTTTGCGCAATATTTACGCTGTTAGACACAATTTAGGTGGAGGTTACGGCCCAACTTAAGTCCTGTCTACAGGGTGTCCCAAAGAAAATTTACAAGGGTTTTTTAACCGCAAAAATAAACTAGGCATCCCCGAACGCTCATTCTCCACCCAAAGGTAGCGCTAGAGGTCACAACCAGATGCCAAAGTTTCAGCCCGATCCGATATCTTAATCAAAAGTTATAAGTGATTTTCTGAAAATTTCAATGGGAAAATGGTGGCCGACGGAGTTTTCGAATAACGTCCGGGGCTCTGTGGCACCAGAAACCGAAAACGGGCAAAATGGGCTTCATTTTCCCCATTGAAATTTTCAGAAAATCACTTATAACTTTTGATTAAGATATCGGATTGGGCCGTAACTGCATCTGGTTGTGACCTCTAGCGCTATCTTTGGGCGGAGAATTAGCGTTCGGCAATGCCTAGTTTATTTTTCCGGTTAAAAATACCTTGTAAAGTTTTTTTTGTGACACCCCTGTACACGTCTGTTGCGCCACCCATTACCACGGGATTGGCTTGGCTGCTCGGCCGGACATGCTAACAAGCCTGGCGCCTCCTTTTCGCCACACCCGGCGAGGCCTAGCCTGGTGCCTGACAACACCTACTGGTTGTGTGAGCAAACGCGCGGCAGCCTCCGGCATCGTCTGCTATTGGCCACCATCTATCGTCGTCTGCCATGCCCGAAGGACGCGGACATGAATGCTGCCCGTCGGCATCCATTTTCGGCTTCGTCCTTCTGCTATTCGCTCCCATCTAAAAACTTTTTGCTCCATCATGCACGGGCGACTGTCCAATACAAGCGTCTGTCAGCGTCTGTCGGTGCAGTAAAAAGCGACCGAGAGAACAAAACAAAAAGCAATAAAATAGGAATGCGACTATTTGAGACATTATGCTCTTGTTACTTTTTCGCATGGCTTTCGCGAGCAAGGTGAGACAGCGTCATAGAGCACAATTGAAACCTGTCGTAAACTTATTCGCCTTGGCGAGGCCAGGTGCACCGCGAGCACATCCTGAGAGGAGCTACTTTGGCTTTCCAAGCGAAATGACGGGAACGTACCTTGACTAACTTGAAGCAAGAGGAGCACCTGATTCCACTCCAGCCAACTGGCTCGAAAATTCTTACCTCGTGTAGGTATGTACAGAGCGCGACACTGTTAGCGCGAACAAGCTGATCGCCGGTTTTTCCAGTTTTTTCTCTTGAAACCAAGGGATGTCATCCAAGTTAGTATTGCTAAGGAAACAGCTCATTTGGTTTTTATAATGTAAGCGATGAAATTTCGTGCTCGCTAATACAATTTAGGGAAGTAAACGCGAAAATGCGCCGGATGTCGTGTTCGCGCTAACAGTGTCGTCGATGTGTACCTTCTCGGTATTGAAGGCATGGCTGCAGTTATGACGGTTACAGCACAACCCACAAGAGCAGCGGGACCACTTTTACAGGAACCAAAATCTGCCTTGCTATAGAGATTACCTTTCGGTCAAAGTGAAACGTTTTTTGCTGAAATCAGGCATTGAAAGATGTTGTCTACGTTGAGGTCAGACATGTACACGCTACCCCCCAAAAAAGTTGGTAAACACCATTATTCGTTACCCGCTCAAAAAGTAACTAAGTACGTTACTCGTTACTGGCTCTCAAAGGAAGGCGTTACTTTACCTCGAAAGTAGCACGTTACTATTCATGTGTTTCATGGTTTGTTGGTTTCTTTTCAGTAGTCGTTGCATATGATATAAGCAGCAGCTGCTTCTCGAAGTGTTCATTGGTCATGTTTGACCGCTTTCTTGAGAATACATATCAGGCGACGCTAAAAAGTATAGTTCTACTGACGCGCTTGAAGGAACGGTCTTGTGCTTCAGGACGACTGGGAATTCGGGATTCCCCTCTCTCTTTTGTTCTCTCTGCTTCTAAGGTTTTTAAAGTTGACATTGGGTTTTATGCATTCCCGCGTTGGCAACCCACAGGTTTACATTCGGTCTGT
Source organism: Ixodes ricinus (assembly GCA_037355805.1). Classification (NCBI taxonomy): domain Eukaryota; kingdom Metazoa; phylum Arthropoda; class Arachnida; order Ixodida; family Ixodidae; genus Ixodes; species Ixodes ricinus. Next base: position 3,275 of record JAZHYW010041974.1, on the reverse strand, counting down.
ACACGATTCTAGATAGGTTCAACCGACGAACCCTACTGTATTCTCTGGGTGAAGGACATTCCCAGCTTTAGAGTTCGACTGACGTTTTTATCGATAAGCGTGGCCACTATGGTCATACTGTTCAGTTGTTCTTCTGAGTTGCCCATCTGCCTTCGTTCGCAATAGACGCATGCTCGGGTTAGAATTAAAACCAGACTGTTTTAAACGGTGTTGTACAGGTTACTCCTCAAGAGTAACGAAATACCGTTACTTGTACCACTTGGCCTCAAAAGTAACTAAGGACGTTACTCGTTTCCTTTTTTAAGAAAATAACTAAATACGTTACACATTACCGAAAAAACAATGTAGGTAGAGGCAACTCGTTACTAGTAACGCGTCACGCACGTGTCTGGTTAGGGTTGCACTAACTCGCAGCACAATCTAACAAAGTATCGAAAAATGTGCATCCTAAAAACTGAAGCAAGGTATCGATTTCTAATAAAGAAACTGATGCAATTAGAGTGTACGTACAAGCTTCAAAAAATAAAGCAAACACGAGTTGTTTTTTTTTGCGACAACGTTGTAAGAATTTTTCAGCTGATTGATATAAACTTATTGTCATTATTTCAAGTACCACACCGGCTGCGTTTACATAGATACGACAGTAAGGCATTGCATCGGAGTAGGCGTATCGAATCGTCTCATGTAAACGCCACGATTCGCTAGCCAAGCGCATCGAACCGAGTCCGGTACGATCCGTTTGAAGAGGTTGGTTCGAGATTTTCAAGCCGAATAAAGACATCCATCTAAACTCTAGCGAATCAAACCGGGTGTCTGAAGGAAGGGGGAATGGGGAGAAGGAGAGGGGAGAAAAGCTAAGATCCCCTCTAGACCAAATACTTTACTAGGGGGAATACAGGACACTCTCCGAGAACTACAATGTCCTCATGGAGGATAGGTTTTGCGCAGTTTGAATGGCTGGATGTGTCATAAATAAATATATATATATATATATATATATATATATATATATATATATATATATATATATATATATATATATATATATATATATATATATATATATATATATATATGTGAAGGGTGTTCTTTTTTTAAGCTTAACAGATTTGATTAAAAAAAGCCGTGAAAGTTACACTCATGCCGCTTGTGGAGGTGAGTTATACGGCCAGGGGGACATATTATTGGGGGCTAATTGTAACGATCAGTTGGCTAATTAATCGAAATTTGTTAATTAACTTTTTAATTAATGAAAATAGACATATGGTTCTAATTAGAAACTTGCCCAGCGTCATCGAAAACCCTAGATCAGTCATTTTCAGAAAGACTTTGAGCGCGTGAGAAGCGTAGTAGTGTACTAAAGTTACCAATCGTGGAGCAGGTACAAGGTTGGGACTAGATAAGAGACGGAAAAATCGCGCGGGCGCCTTATCGCAACCCCTAGCTTTGTACCTGCTCCACAGCGGCAACTTCAGTGCACTACTACGCTTCACGCGCTCAAAGTCTTTGGAAATGACTGATTTAGGGAGTTTTCGATGACGCTGAGCAAATTTCTAATTGGAACCATATGTCTATTTTCATTACTTAAAAAAGTTAATTGAGTGAATTTTTAATTAGTTAGCCGACTCGAAATATGTTATCCGTATGTCAACACGGCCACTGCAGGACAATACAAACACAAAAACGAAAGGAAAGGGGTCCGTGAAGATTCAACACGATGTAGCAGAAGCAGTAATTTGCCGAACCGAACACTAAACGCATCACATAATTCCTTGGGCTTTTTGAAGAAATCGTTTGTTGCCGATATACGCGGAGGAGTTTTCAATCACTGGAAATCTTGGTACACTCGAATACCGGTGTCGCGGACGAAATCTACGGCAGCCCCGCTGGTGCAGCACAGCACACAGAAACTAGGCCAAAGCAGACATTCCGAGGTCGGGGAAAAGCTACTACGTCATCCGTGAAACCTTTACCATATGATCACGCTCCTGCCGTCTTCCGCGCCCAGACAGCGGAGTCGAGGGATAAGAAAAAGCCTCCGGTTCATTGGTCCGGTAACTGTGCACCTTCTTCCATGCTTTCAGTTTAGGGAGAGAAAGAAAAAGAAAATAGCTGGCTCCTTCAAGGGCAAAAAGGGGGCGCCCTCGCAAGAGGCTTATCTTCAGGGGCAGCCCAACAATGAGCACAACGAGAGGTTTGTCACTTATATCCTCGTGAAAAGTTCGAACAAAAGTTAATTGTGCAGTCGATGCTACTCGTGGCCTTGGCCTTCAGGCAGGTGCCGTGCTGCCGCCTTATCTCTAGCTTGGAGACTGTAGTCACGTGAGTCCTACCCGGGGACCCGAGTTGGCCTAAAACAAGCACGCAGCGTCCACTCTGCTGTATCAATACCGAGTGTACAGGATAGCTCCATACTTCGCAACAAACTGCCCGGCCCAAAAAGTGACCCCCAAGAGGGAATCCCAGGCATCAGGCTAATCGGGGCGCGTGGCTAGCTTGGTGGTGCCGCTGAAGTACACCTAAAGGTTTTAAGAGAGAGGAGGATGCTCATTGTCGGTGTACAAGTACACTGGCTGGGTATCGCAGGGTGCATCTTTCAGGAAAAGGGTGCATGTGCGCCCGATGCCGAGCTTCACCTTTTTTCTTAGAGTGTGGAGTCTGATCCAGTCCCTAGTTCCGTGCAGCTTATTCCACTGCAGAAATTTGTATTCCAAGGTTGCAAAATGTATTTGAAATACTGAGCACAAGATAGTGAGAAATATAGTTAAAAAATAGAGTAGAAAATACTTTAGACTGATACGCATTTGCCAAGATACCAAAACTACTACCAAAAAGTATTTTTAAAGACAGTTATCTTGACTAGAGTATTTAAAGGCCGACCAACAAGCAGAGAAGGGGGGAAACTCTCCCGCCGGTTCCTCCTTTCCATTCGAGAAGGGGAGACCCTCTCCTCTCTGAGCAAAGTAGCTCAGATCCCCGCTCCTGTGTGAGGAGGAAGAAGAGTGCGAGAAACGGAGAGAAGGAAACTGGGAACCGGGTTTCTGCCTCGCAGAAGACGATTCTGTAGGTCGGCGCTTTAAGATTGGCGCGAGTGCTGGTTTTATCGTATGCTGGGAATAATGCTAACATCAACATCAGGCAAGTTTTTTGTTTCGTGACTTTAGACTTAAATATTTTATACATCTTCATCGTTGTTTTGCGATAAAAACTTCCTTCATCTGTTTATTTACAAATTTAACGAAGCAGCCTGTTCACTTCAAGTCTGCGGTCATTCA
>JAZHYW010041973.1:0-14350 GCA_037355805.1 Ixodes ricinus | reverse complement strand
CTCCACACCAGGGCACCGGACATCTTGATGGAACGGTAACTTCTGGAGGAGTGCCCAGGCACTCTAGAAGCAGAGATGCTCGCGCTCGACGTACTGCTCTTCTCGTGAAGTGAAGTTCAGGACTTGTGCATAGGATGTCAATATAAAAAAGCACACATGTTGCATCGGACGTCATCCCAAAGTTATTGTGTGGTACGCTCACTAACGACAGAGGCCGGTTAATGTTTAGGACATTTATGATATCGGGTTTTTTTTGCTCGGTATTTTGTTTCTGGGAAGAGCTAGCAACACTGACTTTTATATGGTAATAAGATAGCAATGGGACTCAGCCTCCATCTATTGCTCTTTATGTTGTTTTTCGGTGTATTAATATACTACCCGAGGAATATATGACTAAGAGACCATGCAGTGGAGCAGCCGACAATAATACCCAGAATCAGGGAATGTCAAGCAATACAAAGGCCAATTTATTTTAAAATTAAATAAGCGCGCGCGACAAGGTTTTTTTTTTAGAAAGAACGGTGGCCCTTAGTCGCTTGGAGTTTTTAAATTTGTCGAGGGTCAACGCATCACAAATTCTCGTGCATTAAAAAAAGAAAGCACATAAAAAAAGAAAAGGTTTAATTTAGTGTCTACGTTCCTGAAAAACTGACCCAAAACTGACCAGTACGTTATTATAGGAACCGGGCGGACCTAATTCAAGCCCCGACCAGGGCGCCCCTAGACGGCAAAACGAGTCCGTTTCTACTCGGGAAGCTTCTGCCAGTCGCCACGTTGGTTGCGCGTGGTAACGGTTAGCGCTATAATTTCTGAGATGGCTATTCCCCGCACCAAAAAAGTTACAGCGGTCGCTGCGTGGTCGGCTGCAAGAGTACGCACCGGAGTGCGCTACAGCACGAAGTTCACGGGTTCCCTTCGAAGCCGTACGTGGCAGAGCACCGCGCTACCTGGGTGCAACTTGTGCGTCGACGCACGTAAATGGCGTTTCTTGCCTTGCAGTTCGTGTTTTGCTTTAAGCTGCTGACGAATAACAATACAATTATATCTTTCTAGCGACAATGGAACAACATGGACAGCTACCAGAAAACAGAAATATGCAGCAAGCTACACTCACCGAGGCAACGAGAGGCGGAACGAGGCTCGCCCACCCAAGCTATACAACCCACCCTTGGATGTTTCCACCAGCCTGCAAGAACATAGTAGTGCTGGGAATCGCGGAACGGCGCAAAAACATTCGCCCGGTTGTTGTCAAGCTGATTCAAGAAAACAATGAACGTACATCATTAGCGCAGTCAACTCAACATCAACTAAAAAGAACTCTCTGATGTACTTACGCGAAGCTCGACATTTTTAGATAATTAGTTAAAATTCGCTAATTTGTTAAAGACAGATAATTAGTTAAAATTCAGTTAATTAACTTTTTAATTAATGAAAGTAGACATATAGTTCCAATTAGAAACTTGCTCAGTGTCATCGAAAGCCACTAAATCAGTAATTTTCAGAAAGACTTTGAACGCGTGAGAAGCGTAGTAGTGCACTTAAATTACCGCTCGTGGAGCAGGTACAAGGCTGGGGCTAGATAAGAGACGGAAAAATTGCGCGGGTGCCTTATCGCAACCGCTAGCTTTGTACGTGCTCCACGAGCGCTAACTTTAGTGCACTACTACGCTTCTCGCGCGCTCAAAGTCTTTCTGAAAATTACTGATTTAGTGGTTTTCGATGACGCTGAGCAAGTTTCTAATTGAAACTATATGTCTATTTTCATTAATTATAAAGTTCATTAATGAATTTGAACTAATTAGCCAACTGATCGTTACGATTAGCCTCCTATATTATGTCCCCCTGGCCGTATAACTCACCTGCACAGACTGCATTATTCTAGCTTTCATGGTTTTTTAAAAAAAATTTGTTTAAGCTTAAAAAACAACACCCTGTATATATATATATATATATATATATATATATATATATATATATATATATATATATATATATATATATATATATATATATATATATATACCCGGTGTTCATTTTTAATTCGAACAGATTTATTTTAAAAAATCCGTAAAAGGTGCACTGATATGGTTTGTTCAGGTGAGTTATACGGCCAGGGGTACATTATGTGGGTGGTTAATCGTTGCGATAAGTCGGCTAATTAATTAAAATTCGTTAATTAACCTTTTAATTAGTGGAAATAAACATATGGTTCCAATTGGAAACTTAGAGAGCGTCATCGAAAACCACTAAATCAACTCTTTTTAGAACGACTTGAGGCTCGTGGGAAACTTCGGGGCGCGCGCCAAGTTACCACTTGTGAAGCAGGCGCGCAGCCAGCAGTGGCGGAACGCGAATGATTAGATCATTATCGCGTTCCGCAACTGTAGCTTTGCGCCTGCTTCACGAGTGGTAACTTTGGCGCGCCCCCGAGTTTCCCACGAGCCTCAAGTCGTTCTAAAAAGAGTTGATTTAGTGGTTTTCGATGACGCTCTCTAAGTTTCCAATTGGAACCATATGTTTATTTCCACTAATTAAAAGGTTAATTAACGAATTTTAATTATTAGCCGACTTATCGCAACGATAAGCCACCCACATAATGTACCCCTGGCCGTATAATTCACCTGCACAAACCGTATCAGTGCATCTGTTACGGATTTTTTAAAATAAATCTGTTCGTATTAAAAATGAACACCCGGTATATATATATATATATATATATATATATATATATATATATATATTATATATATATATATATATATATATATATATATATATATATATATATATATATATATATATATATATATATATATATATATATATATATATATATATATTTATGCTCCTGTAGGTGATACTTAAGAATTAGAAAGACTTGATGAACTTGAGATATATATATATATATATATATATATATATATATATATATATATATATATATATATATATATATATTTGCTCCTGTAGATGATACTTGAGAATTAGATACCAACCCTCTCTCCCAACTTGCTGTTTGAACTACCTATTACAGAAATATTTCTGATCGCCAGGCGTATTCTACATTGTTAAAAGAGTTTATACATTTGTTAGGCAGCAGCGGAGGACTGAGGATTCAATTCACGACTATTTAGAGATCTTTTGAAGTGCAATTAATATTTCAGTTAAACCGCGCATAAGCCTCCGCCCTCCGCCAGATTTCGGGCCCCTCGACAGGGATAGTTTTTTTCCCCTGCAACTTGGCATACATCAGTTCTTACGTAGATGAGCCATCCGTGTTTAGCATCTAGAGTACAAAAGTCCTTGAGATAGCGGTGGCACTGTCACCAGTAATTTCGAATTTCCAGTGTTATAAATAAAGGTGGTTCAGCACCCGGTAGCTCTGAATTCGATGTTGAAGAAGTGAAAACACGTTCTGGATCTCAACAGTCTGATACTTGTTTCGAGGTTTATCGGCTGCGTGAGACCACCACCATCCTATTAAGGTCCGTCGAATCACATTCTGATGGCACGAAGAATTGTTCCACGACAAAGTAGATTATCACTGAGCTAGTACCTACGCAGCAAATTAGGGAGAGTGCGCAGTCCTGTATCTTAGAGCAGTTCAATTCAGTTTTCGCGACTCTTCAAAACGGCGTAGCAGCTTACCTTGAACAACTATGAACAAACGTGACGCGAAAAAGCGTGTAAAGAGCTGTCCAGACAAAAAAGAACAAGTAATGTGAAAAGCAAAAAAGAAAAAAAAAAGAAAAGAAGAAAACGCGTGCGCTCCTGAAAAGCGTGGAATTTCAGGCTCGCGTGCACGTTTAAGTGAGGACATGAACCACGCAAACAACACTGCTTTCCTCTTCAACTCCTTGCTGTCATCTCCTCCTATCTTTTGTTTACGAAAACAAGGGGAAAGAGAACAACAGCGGAGGCTTTGACGACAGAAAGCAGAACGTGTGAGTTGCGGTCCGGACCAACGTGATAAGCACGCGCCAAGCCTCTGACTAAAGACGAAAACAAACAGAAAAGCTTTCTCCACCCCCCCCCCCCCCAAAAAAAAAAGAAAGTTGTTTACAACTCCCTGTAAGGCCGAACTAGAGCGCAGCTCTTGAGGAGTAGGAGGGAAGGGTACTGAGGAGAGGGTAAACTCCTCCTCCCTCCTCCCTTCCTTCTCACCCTCCTCCTCCCTCCCCGTCCTTCCTACTCCCCTTCTCCCCCTCCTCCTCCCCATCCTCCTTCTCCCTCCCTCCTCCTTCCTCCTCCCCCTCCTCGCCCTCCTCCTCCTCCTCATTTCCGCGCGGTGCATTATGGGATATTTCCCATGATGTACCGCGCGGTTACGCGGCGACGGCGACGGCGACGGCGACGCCGCTCAAGCCAGAAACGGGCGCCTAAGAGCTGCGCTCTAAAACATGTTAAGCAGGATTGTATTTGGAGGAAAACCTCTGCTTCCCCGTAACGCAAATGCTGTGACTGCAGAAAACGTGTCCTGTTTCGGCACGTTTTAACGCGTAGAAAATAAAAGCGAAATTCAGAAGAACAGCAGTTTTAGTTTCTCCTAAATTATTATGGCATGAAGTTTCCAGTGATACAGACCAAAGGAAGGTCATGTGTTGAAAGTTGTTTTTATTTACATAATCACACTGTTTGTTAAAATTTCACTCCCCCACCATTTTGTCCGTGCGAGTCTTTTCCTATGAGGTTGGTAATGAACCATTTGCTGAACGTGCAGCGCCTTCCGCCGGCGTCGAAAAGTTTTCAGGGAAACGGATCTATCGGAGAGCAAGTCGTCCGCCTCTTGCCCAGGAGTTTCGGTTACGTCAGGAACGACAGCGAACTCTGATTGGCTTTGATTGAAAGGATGGTGGGTAGACCGCAATCCTAGGTGCCTTGAGGTCTACCCATTATTTGTTTTCAATGAGCTAATAAGAGCTCGCCGTTCTAACATCATCGCAACTCCTCTGCAACAAGCAGACGAACTTGCTCTCCGCATTGAACCGGTTCTAGCATACGTCGGAGGCCACATAGGCAAGAGGGCAAAGGTAGGCGTCAGGCGAAAAAACTGCGCTTGCTACGCTTAGAGAGCCTTGATCTAAGAGAGGGTGCTACTCGAACCATGGACAGAGCTTGCAATTTAATGGCCGACACTTCCTGCCCCACCTGCGCAAGTCAGCTTCCCCAGTGCCGGTGTGCGTTGCCACGTGGCGAACAAGATAGTGGGTCGAAATTTCGGTGCAAAGCATGGAGACGCTTTCGCCATCTCCTCGCACCTTTCGCGCATTGCAAACGCGGCGCATAAATCTCGTGACCCAGATTGAACACTTGAAAAGACTCTCAAATCTAGTTGCTCTAGCTACGCTATCCTCTCTTTCTGCGTCCTCTTCAGTGTCAAGTGGTAGGCGCAACAGTAGCCACGATGAGCACACAGGTCGTGCCCACAATTCGCTGCGTACCTGGCGCGCTGCGTTTCCGGGACTTTCGAAAATGTTTTGTAATGCCCCCGGTGATTTATCCACTTTTCGTGAGTTGTAAGAAACCGGCCCCCAAAAGACGCAACAGTGAACCTGTAAACTGAAGCAACAGTGAACCTGTGAACTGAAGAACTGATGAAGGATATCAAGAGTTTAGGCACAACTGCCTTGTATTTATCGCCAACGAAGTCGTGCCATCTCAGAACCACTTACGGCATTTTACGTAGAATATTTCAGGTTATGGAGCTCTTTCTTTTGGTACGCGGCGGTTTGCACTCAAGTATAATATTCATAACCATCTTAATGATCTTTCCATACTATAATATAATCCGTTTAATTTTTTGTTTTGTTTGAAGCGCTGGGGATCAGACGACGAGCAAACATGGTTTATTGCAAAATGGTTTCTTTTTAACTTTCAGAATGTGACAACCGAAAAAAGAAATGACTAGGTACACGGGACTTCGGTTTTATTTCTGCAATACAAGACAGCTCATATTATCTATCTAAGAAATAACAAGAAATAAAAGATACATCCAACTTAAAAACCCGACAAATAGTAAAAAAAGATAAATATAAAACAAGTTATCACACCCATAGCGATCGCCAATGACGTTTGAGTAAGTCAAGATTTTTTTAAAAGCAATTCCCCGCGAATGGCAACAGAAAGTATTTGTTCCAAAACATTATTTAAAATGTTATTTTGTTCTTTCGATTGATCCTTTTGTTCATAAGCAAAATATATATTAAGTGCGTGCTGAGTACTCACGCCGGATTTAATTTCGGCTGAAAAATCGGATGCGGCACGTAACAACCCAAACATTTTAATGAAAGACGTTTTTTTTAAGGGGGCATTTTACTTGATGAAATTTCAAGGCATGACTTTCGTTTTATGAAAACTGAGACCAACCAACGTGCCACGGTCAATGCGGAACGCAGGCTCGTCTTGCTTCTTGCATAGGGGTTGCGATGATGTCAGAACGACAAGCTCTCATTGGTGGATTGAAGAAAAGAAAATAGTGGGTAGACCTTAAGGCATCTAGCATTGAGGTTTACCGACTATCCTTTAAATCTGAACCAATCAGAGCTCGGCGTCGTCGTGACGTCACCGCAACCTCTGCGCGAAGAAGCAGATGACTTGCTCTCCTCATTGCGTTGGACGACGCAAACGACTGAGTTAACGAGGGTGTGTGCTTGTGGTGCCATCTCTCGATAGGCGCAGCAAACAGACGACGCTCTCCGAAGAAAGAAAAAAACAAATACAGACGTGACAGTGTGCGCACTGCGCTAATGGGATGGTGGCGCCGCAAGCACAACCCTCGTTATCTCGGTCGTCTACGTCGTCGTCCGCCGTTGACCGTGGCGGGTATGTTCTCATTTTCCACAGAAAGGGAGCTACGCGTTAAAATTTGACAAAGTATAATACACCACTAAACTAAACGTTTGAAGACAATTTGAGATTGCAATGTGCAGGTGAATGTTTTAGGCCAATCTGAGAGCAACGCGGATATTGAAAACACCCTATATAGTGCATATCGTAGATAGGATGCAGCAAAGTAAGATAAACACAATGAGCAGAGTAGATTGCGAAGAAGAGGTATGCTGTCAGAATAACAAGAAAGTTTAATGCAACATTTAACGGAACGTTTTAATCAACCTTTAAAGCAACGTTTAATACCGCGTTTAATGCAACGTTCATTGCAGCGTCCGTACAAGGATTAATGCGATTCTTAAAGCAACGTCAATGGTAATGCGACGTTTCGTGCAACAAGAGCAGAGTCTGTGCTCAGGTGAGCTGGTCGAAATTTACCATGATGAATTTCGCCCGAGACTGGGGCAGAAGAAAGAAAAATGTTTGACAGTGGTACAAAGAGAAACAGGGAGAGGACAATGCCTCTAATCCTTCTTCTGTCAGCAGTCTCGGGTTAAATTCATCATGTTATGTTTCGAGTAGTCGTCGACCTAACCATTGCATTCACCTCCATAGTAATTCTGACAGTACAGGCATTTTCTTACATGCATATATATCTAATTACAATTACAATATAATTGGGGCAGCAAGCGGTTCTCAGTAGAGATAGCTCATGATCCACTCCAAGGTGCCGGACATGTCGATGGCACGGTGACTTCTGGGCAAACTGTCCAGACACTCTCCCAGCAGCTTCTCGAGCTCGACGTACTGCTCGTGCTGTAAAGTAAATTTAAGTTCTAGTATAAGCGGTCAACATTAAAAGCACTCATGTTGAATCCGAAAACATCCCAAAGCTATTGAGTGGGTTTACTAACGGCAGATGCCGGATAATGTTTAGGGCATTTGTCACGTCGGAATTTCGTCCTCGGTATTTTGATTTGGGTAATACTACACTATATTTGGCTGTTTCATGGTAATAAGATAAATGGGACTTGCCTCCATCAATTGTTTTTTATGTTGTTAGTGGGTATGTTAATATAGTTTTCGATACTTATGTGATCGATAGACTATACGTTGGAGCAGTCTTCAAGACCCAAATCATTAAAGTCGAGTGGAGTCTTCAATACAGGTAAGTCTCTCAGCTCTGCCTTCTTCATAAAATCTACTACCACATTCCAGAACTTAAAAATGAGTTGCTATCACCCCCGACCGAACATCATCGCGCCTTAACAACACACGTGCCATCAAACGTATTTCAGGCTCGACGAACGCATTTAATCGATCATTCCTTCCTCAGGCCATCAGCGACTGGAATAACCTCCCATCATCCATTGTCACCACTCTGGACCCGAATAATTTTGTATCTGGTATTAAACTTCATTTTTCTTCTTACTAGTTTTATGATTTGTGTAATCATGAGCAGTCCTGAGTGTGTTAAGTGTGTTAAGTTTTTAAGTTTCCTTTTGTGTTTTTCATGGATTTGCGTTTTCTGTATTGTATAAATCTTGAATCCCCCCCCCCCCCTTTATGTAATGCCCTTCACGGGCTCTTAAGGTGTAAATAAGTGAAATGAACTGAAATTATACCACATGAACGCCCGCCAATAGGGTTTCTCAGGAAGCCCAGCGGCCCTCAAAGATTAGAGATTCTTAAAATCTGTTGAGGTCAACGCATCGCAGATTCTCGTGCTTTAAAAAAGAAAAGCGCACACATAAAATAATACATTTGTGTATCTGTTTTTTAGTACTGAACCAAAACGTATCAGTACATCATCATGAAGACAGGGAATAAAAATACAAAGCCCTACGACTAATTATTTTCTTCAAGTTCAATTCAAGCTACAGACTGTTGTGGCAAATAGTTTGGTGAACATCAGAATAAAATAAATTTAATGCTCTATGGTTCTCTTCCGGGCGTAAATTTTTGTTCCTTTTATACCCATAGACTCAGCAACGTGCGGTTACTTCAATGCGCTAAAAATATAATAAAAGAAAAACCAAAGGTTTTAGTGAATATTTAATAAATAAGGTATGTTATTGATGGTATTTCATTCTAAATTACCCTTTGTGGTTCTCGTATAGTGACAGCCCGATTTATAACCAAAGTCTGCGTAGCTGCTATTCCATAGAGCATGGGAAACGCTAATAAATTTACGTGATATACATTCTACGAAAAAGTTACGTGAATTCGATTTCTTTTTTTGCGGAACAAAAGTGGACGAATTAAGGTAATAAATGTAAAGATTTCAGCGATTACGAAGTTCGTAATACGATTCGATTTGAAAAATGTGATATGCGCAGTAACAATAAGAAAATCGAACGTCATGCTGATTCTTTGCGCACATCGACTTGTTTGGTTTAATCCTATTCTGAGAATCATAATTTGCTGGGATCCTTGTGTTGTTTTTCTTGATTCATTGACTTGTGTTCTGCAGGAAAGCGAACTCGCAAACCTTTTCTTACAACGTATGCCACAATGGTGCCGGGATGCTGCACGATGTTTTAGATGCTCATAATACACATTAAATTACGTTTATGGAACAGTGTTTTCGTGACTAGTATTTTGTTTTGCTAAGTTACATTGATAGCAATGACTAAACACCGGCGTGCTATTCTCAAGCTTAAACGCGTGGTATATGTTCGGAAACATTTCTCAAACTCTCCGAGTAAATTCTGTACACTCCAAAGGGTTAAACAAAGTAAGGCAACTATATATATATGCTTATATATTTGCACTATTTTATAATATATATATATCTATTAGCTATATATATATATATAAATATATATATATATATATATATATATATATATATATATATATACGTTTTGTACATAAAAGCTGTTGAAGTAAAAAAAGTCAGTACATACCGTCAGGAATGGATAGAGCTCCGCGGGCTGAAAGAAGAAATCACGCGTTGTAAAACGGTACACGTAAAAGCTAAAAGCGTCTCGCACTATGCAGAGGTGGCACACTAATCTTAATATACTATTGCTAAAAAACAGAGTTTAGACGCTTATTTATAACCGCTTATTACCACCCAAAAGGCTTTTAATCTTTGAGACACTTACAAATTTCGGATTCTTGCAGAAAGTGCGCGCCATGCAAACATCCGTGCTGCACAATGTCAAGTCCCAGAGGCTCTTCAAGCCCCTCTGCAACTAAAAGCAAACCGCGAAATGAAATGACATAAATTTCTTGTAAACTATTTATATGCATATTTGTATCTGCAGTACAATTAAAGTTCAGTAGTTAAATATAGTTACTTAGAATTGTATCAAAGTATGGCAGAGGAATAACTTAAATGAGGTGGAGGAAGAGTACTCAAAATGTATACCATCTTCAAAACCTCCACACCCTTCGAACACATAAAGCGTAAAATTGTACTGGTAGCTTTGGATCATACATTGTATGTGGCTCAAATTAGCAGAGAAGTTACAGCAAAATATGAGCATTCAAAATTGTATATTAGGAAATATCATTTTTTTAGTTAAATTATGTTCTTGGGACATGGTCTTTCGTTCAAGTTTTTAAGTGCTCCACCTACGTTTACCAACTAATGCAACGAAATACTCACGCCTTCAGTTGCATGAGAACGGATGCAGGCACAAACCTCGCTTATTTGATCATCCGTTTTATCTAGAACAAAATATGCGCCACCGTTACACGAAAACGTCATAAGCAGCTTGCCGAGAACTTAAGTTATAGTGATATTGGACGTGTCATACCGCAAAGGTCGAACTTCTGAGACGAAGCCAGAATAAGGAAAGCCGCCAAAGTGGAGCAAACAGCGATAATCTTCATCGTCAAAGAACTTTGCAAAATACAAGCAGCGAACAGAAAGTCTACGGTGTGCCTCCCTTTTCTTTTTATGCACGTCCCATGGCTGCCTACGTAGCCTCTCAGGTGATGCCCAGTCCATAGGCATCAGCTGAAATAACGACAACAGGAGCCACGAACGGATATCTTTGCTGGCTTCTGCTGGTGTTATGTTGCTGATGCAATCTTAGTTTATCTTTGGTCTGTGTCTTGTAGAAACGTTACTAAGGTCAAGCACGTTTCCATGGCAGAAGACGCCTTCACCACGTAAATGTATCATGGCCAATTTAGCGTGTAATTGCCAATTACAGATAACTGCGTGAAATTGCAATCGGTCATTTGCTTGTGATTTCCAAGCTTACATTTCAGAAGAAGGCTTCGCATTTTAACAGGCACATGCACATATTGCGCCATAGATTCTTGTTCAACTTATTGCAATATGTTTCCAAATTGCTCAACAAAAATAATATTTTTGTGCTGAAATATATTATGCACGAGAACTCTGAGCATGTGAGATCGAAAGGGTGCACAGTACCCAAATGCCGAAGGAGTACCTACGTGTCACTCCAGCTATGAATGAAAATGATAATAGAGAGTTTTAGTAGATCGTTTTGGCTCTCCCGCTACGCTATACGCTAGAGCGACGACGCTACTGCGCATGCTCGCTGCTAGCGGAAACATTGCGGAGCTGCGGAGGCTAGCGGAGGCGCGCTATCAGACCAAAATAGCGAGGCGCGTAGCGCGGCGCGCTAGCGTGGGTCTCGCGAGAACGAGACTTGGCGAGATAAGGGAGAGCCAGCGAGGGACTCAATTCAAGATGGCCGCCACGCCGCGCCTGTCAGGTCTGTGCGCTTCGCGATCGTGGTTCTGAGGGTAGATTATATCTTGCTGCTGCAAGAAGTAGCCGCGACAAAGCCGTTCCACGACTGCAACAGGTAGCGATTGATGGCGAACATGCTAAATACTGCCACGAAAAAAGAAAAAAGAAGAAGAAAAGCTTTGCAGTCCGTGGTGCTGTGAGCGAAGGGTGCGGCCTCCTGCTCGGCCGCTTTGTCGTGAGGACAAAACCGACCAAGGAAGCGAGCGAGCAGGCGGATATGAGGGATTTCCGTGGCGTTTCATTTTCGGTGAACAACGACACAACAGAAGAGCTACGGTTGTTGTCATCTATTTTTGAAGATGTTTCTCGGTAGCTTTGGCGCTTGGCTCATATCGGATTGGCTTGGACAACTTGGCCGTCAGTCGTATTCAATTACAAACATAATAGACATTTCCTTACAAAAGAAGCAACGATTAGCACGTTATTCAATAAAGAACAAAATATTCTATTAAGATAACGACGTTAATCAAACAATTGCGAAGAATTGCTTTAGAAATCTGTTTTATGCAAGCCTTAGTGTCCGAAAGAGCCGCTAGTGGCGTGGCGTTAGCTCTCGTAACGCTGTAATTCATAGCGGGTGGCGAACGTTCTGCTAAAACTTAAAATGGTGGTTCCGCTACGCTACATATAGCGGAGGCCGTAGCGGCTAGCGGATAGCGCAGCGGGAGTGACTGAACGATCTACTAAAACACTCTATTAAACGTGTGTGTGGGTTTACTCTGCTCACATAATAAGCAAAGAGTTGGAAACGCGTGTTTCCGAAGACGAATAAAAATAGCAACGTCACGGGCTGACATTTAGGTTCAATGTTTCTTTACAATAATAATTCCATCTTTTTGTTACACCCAACCCACTTTACTTCATTCCCGGGAAATCTTTATAAATAGAACCGCGTGTTCACATTTGGTCCGCCCACTTTATATATATATATTTTTTTCAGCATAATATCTTAGTTATACACAAATAAATAACGCCACTGTTCTTAACTTGGAACGTAATGAGGGCAAGGTCTTTGTACCTTCTGCATTTTTTCTATTATTTTTTTGTCACATTATTCGTTTTTTTTTATTTACGGTAATTCAAATATGGTTTTACTTATGTTTCTTTTTGACAAACAGATACGCACAAGATAATCACTCATGATCAAATTTTGAGACCACTGCCCTCAGAGGGAACGCTTAACACAAACAAATTATGCACAAATCACACTAGGAATACACAGGGCTTTCAACCGCCGGATATAACAAATCTAATATTGGCAGTAAGGCTACACAATGAAGTAATTATATTTTGATAACGGCTGACATCCTCCTATCATGAGGAATAGACAGGAAAGATGAGAATTATTTAAGAATGAACCGCAGTATTATGTAGGGCTATAGTAATTAAATAGTCTAGAGCTTTTCATCTCGGCAGTTTACTAACCGGCAAATAGAAGGAGCTGACGTATTTGCGGCCATTGTGGGTTTTCGATTTGGTCGGTGTCGGTATGATCCTGCATGTGGCTTTGCTGGTGTTTTGTGTGGTTTAGCTTAACCTTGTGACTAAAATGTTTCTGTTGTCGCACACAACCAACAAAACAGTGTTACTGCGCCGCTTTGGGAACTACCCAGCCGTTTCAAGACTAAATTGCGTTTTTTTTACGAAAAGGTTTCTATGTATTTGGTTATGTTTTTCGCTAACTTCAAGCATGTTCGGCGGCGAAACGACTGAACTGATGCACAGGGAGGGTTAACATCGGCTGCAGCTGTACCCACTGAAATTAGGTTTCAATATAATCAAACAACGAAGAGATTAATGCACGGATGTCTTGCTAAAGAGCAGGTCGGAAACCTGCTTCAAGTTGTGCTGAATCGCGAAGAACAAAAAATGAAAGACGTTTACAATTCCCTGTAATGCCGAATTAGAGCGGAACTCTTGAGGAGTAGAGAGGAGGGTATGAAGAGAAGGGTATGCCTCCTCTTCCTCTGTACCCTCTCCTCTTCCCTCCTTCGCCTCTCACCATCCTCCTCTCTCTCCCCTCCTCTCTTCCTCCTTCCACTCCTTCTTTTCCTTCCTCCCTCCCTCCCCCTCCCTCCTCCCTCATGACGTCACTCGTGACCATCGTGACATCACTCGAGAAGGCCTTGTGAAGGTCGTGGTCCTCATCAAGATCTTCACGAGTGACCTTCGTGACGTCACTCGTGACCATCGTGACGTCACACGTGACATCACGTGTGACGTCAATATAGGAAATGTCCCATAATGCAACGCGCGGTTACGCCGACGGCGACGGCGAGCGCCGCCTCAAGCCGGAAACGGGCGCCTAAGAGCTGCGCTCTAATAAACTCGCAAACTCATTGTCTCAATTTTGCTTATCCCGGTTTTTCGTGAACTTCGCAGACTTGAGTCTCATATGATAAAACAGGGGATCTAGAAAAAAGTGTATTGTCTCAGGCTTTTTTTTTTTTAAGAACTAAGTATTCGACAAACAGATATTTCGATTTGGAAATTTCTTGAATGGTCGGGCCTGAAAAGTACACATTACCAGCATTTCACAATGTTGGCCGAAGGAAACAATCAAAATACTGTACCAAGATTTGCTTTAACATGAAAGAAAATCTTTAACCGGCATTGACAACGCTGCACTCTGGGGATCTCCATGCAGACGGCCCCTCTTCGGTGACATATTGGGAACCCCAGGCACTTTCAAGCTTTTTGTGATAAATGTTTCACCCGGGAAGTCTCCACTTTTGTGTTGAAATAGATTAAATAAATTATGTCTTAAAAAGACTCTTAAACTAC
>JAZHYW010041969.1:0-11872 GCA_037355805.1 Ixodes ricinus | reverse complement strand
AGATTTGTAACTCCTAAGAACTGCAGAAGGTTACACGTGTCGCTGCCATTTCAACGCCGCTTGAGTGACCGCTTAGGCCCGCTTCAGACGGAGCAATTTCATTCAGCAACTTGACGTCGCGACACCAGCAACACGGGCCGTCCGCGTTCACACGCAGCAACCGAATTGCTACGACTTGCTATCATCATCATTCACTTTGAAATTTCTTGCACTATTTAGACGCCCAGCTACGTGCTAAAAACGTGTTTTTATATCTTAGAATGGCGTTGAGAATACTAACTCATCTTTCTGAAAAGGTTTATTTCCGAAAACGATCGATTTCAAACCAGAACCAAGTATTTAGTTGTCATCATCACCACCACGGGGGTGTCACGTGAAAACATCGCATCCCTGATTGGCTGCTGGCGCTTCAAACGGCTCGAGTTGCTCGTCCGTTTCGAGCCGGGTCCGATCTCAGCAATTCGTGTCGATCTAGGGAAAGCTAGGGAACAACCCGCCAGCAACCTCAAAGTTGCTGGAAAAGTTGCCCCGTCTGAAGCGGGCCTTAGCGCAGCAGAGACTAGTCGAAGGAGGTCGCTCTTGCCGGATAATATCAACGAACCTCTTTACCTCATGCAGCTGAAGTAAGAATCTTTGAGTGTGATTGCCTTTGAACTGTACTTCAAGGGGCGGTGCAACGATTTTATGATTAAAAGAATTTGCCTCTTGTCATTTTTACGTTGTTTATCATGTCCCGGAGGATAGAAAAAACACCTCCTTCATTAAAAATGCCACGATTCCGCTGCATAATCGCAAAGCAAAAGTCGAGCATTTTTCCCCACCTGCAACCCCAAGTGGCAGCCGAAGGAACTACGGCGAAAAGATTACGTGACCTCGCTCGGCTCTAAGCTGCAGCATAACGCCCGCTAATGTCAGCGGAGAGAGGGAGAGGAAGCGTCCTCCGAGAGAGCACACGGGAAGCTACACGGCACTCCGAATGACGTCACTGGGAGTGCGACCAGGTGTGACCCTGAAAACTGGGAGTGAGTTGAGGGGTGCCCGAAATGCCAATATTTATCTTTTTTTTACGCAACAACTAGGACACGCAGGCGAAATCGGTTTTCTGTTCTTTACTTCAAAAGTGTCAGAGGGCAACTTCCACAAATTTTTGACCGAAGTCTGGAAATCGTTGCACCCCCCCTTTCACTACACATCAATGTTGATTCATAATAAAAATTGCATATTCCGCCTTTAATCTTACATTCAGCAAATGCAAAACAGAAAACAATATTAAATTTGACTTTTTAAAAACATTATGCATGGAAGTTAACGAGACCGAATAATCGATTACTTCATCGATTAAAAAGTGACAATTAAGCGGGTTAAAATGTTTAATCGACGCCCAGTCCTAGTGGTAATATTCTAGTTTTCACTGGAAGGGGAATAACAAGTTTGTGTGATTATACGAAGTGCATTGTTTGTGCTTATGTGTTTATTTATACTAATGTTATTTTATTGCTTTACCGCATTTATACTAGAACCTTAACGGTACTAAGGTAATATTATTAATGTATACAAAATAAGTTATATATATATATATTTATTTTAAGGGCAGCTCGAGCCCATAGGGAGAAGTAAATTAGTTGACTGTAGACATTAACTGTAGTACCCATGCCACACGGAAAAGTTAATATGTTTTCATCAAATGATATGGGATTTAATCAGCTCGCGGTCTTGAGTGATTATACGAGCGTCGCAAGCTGATTCGTCGATCCCAAATTGTTATTTGATCGAAATTACATTGCTTTTATCATGTGGCCGGGGTATGATGCAAGAGTTCAGTGACTCCACGCGATAACATCGCTTACATCATCGTAAGTGACCCTCGTCTAGCCGTGTCCGCGTTGAAGCGCCGTTCACACATATGCAACTGAGTAAGACCGAGAGAGACCAGGCCGGTTTTAAGCCTCTTGCGACGTCTTAGGACCAGCTCCGCTGCAGCGCATCCGGTCCTAAGATGTCGCAAGAGGCTTAAAACCGGTCTGGTCTCTCTCGGTCTTACTCGATTGCATATGTGTGAACGAGCCTTGACTGCGTCTAGCTGATTTTTAACTGTGATTTGTTTTGCTGTGTCCAATCACTGCGTATCTCGCCATTTTGTCGAATCATTTCTGTACAAAATGTGCATTCCTACAGCAATAATTGCGTGACTCAATGTTTTCGACTTAAAACAATCACATTTTTCTATAGACGTCTCATACCTCGTGCCATTTCGTACCAATTATTTAGCGGTGTAATATTTTGCCCGTGTAATAAAATGTTTTCTAGACCCGTTGCTATGTGCAGCTTTTATTTTAGCTAATAAGACACGCGCATGTGACTAAAAGCACGTTACGACGGTCGATCCACGCGCGTTGCCTTCGCTTCGACGCGCGCCCCCGGTTGGCCTTCCTTTGCGACGTCACGAGAAGAGCGCTACAGCCTTCTCTTCTAGGAGGTGTTGATCCGCCACAGCCTGTGTCCTCCTGGCTCCCCTTATGGCTCCTGTCTTTCGTCCTTTGCGGTTCAGTATTTATGAGATCGCCAAAAAGCATCGTGTGAATAGTCCTTAATTTTTTTTTTTTTTTCACGTTCTTTTCAATAACTAGATATTCCATTAGTGTGGCAGGGTCCGGAGTCACGTGCAAGCCGAGGTTACCAAAGTTATTTTCGCAGGGCAAGTAAAGTTGACATCAGTTACATTTTCAGTGTTAATGCTAATGGATATAAGACACAAAAAAAAAACATACGATTTTCATGTGCAGCATACGAAAGGTTTCGTTTTTAAATAACGCGCCAGAAAGAGAGCGACGAAGCCACGAGCAGTAAGAACTGAGTGGACCAGTTGTCATGTATATAAAAGCAAACATTTGTATAAAAAAATTGAAAGCCACGAAGAAAAGTCGAAAGTATAAGTGTGCACATAGGTAAAGGTATCAGTTTTCACCCGTTACCTAATTTCGAATACAACCAGTTCCGCCGTTGTCCGCAAATGGCAGTGCAGTAGTCGACACTCGCAGAACCTCGCACTCGCACACATCACAGAAGCGCACACACAAGGCCTGTCTGCAGGGCGTCGTCTTCGACGTTGCGCGACTTCGGTCGGCCGGTGCACGAAGACTACCCGGGGCAAACTCCCATAAACTACCTACCCTCGGCTGGGGAGACTCTCCAGTGCTTCTGCGTCCCGTGGCCTCCCGGATACGCCGTAGAACCTAGCCTCCAGCATGACGCGTGAGTTGAGCGCACTTTTCCACGTACTCTCGCTAAGCCTAACGGCCCGTGTCCTCATTTCGTCGGAGCGCCTTCGGTGACGTAGTACTGCTATGGCACTACTGCCCTTCAGTTCCCGTACTACCGCGTTGGCAGGCCTGAAAATATGCCTCCTTTATTAATCGACTCTTAAAGGAGCTTTCGACACGTTTGTAGCGTTCGCGTTGTGGGCTAACCGCCCTTGCTTCACAGCTCGTGGATTGAACAATGCTTTTCATTTCAAAGGTCACACTACATAAAATTTCGTCTGGCGTCACTTGTCAACGGGTACGTTTCATAACGGTCTAAACGCATTCTATTTTGTCTTAATTCGATGCATTCTATTTTTGTCTTAATTTGAGAATGTGCGTACTCGTAGCGCGAACCTCCAGAATAAATGTTCGACTCTCATGAACAAAATTAACGCTAACGGTACAAAATACCGGTAGTGAAACGAGTGCTGCCTGTTAAATGTTTCGCCTAACGAGTATTAGTGATTTCATTCAATAGCTCGCGCCCGGAGCACATGTGCGTACCGTTGCTCGTCCGTGCGCTTCCGGGTTGCTCAATGCAGTTGGAATTTATCTTCTGGTATTTTGCGTCCTTCGATCTGCTGGCGCATGAGGCAATCATTCGTGAGACGTATATCCCAAAGGATATTCTTCTGCTTCGATGCTCGATATTTTGTCTGCCGAAAATGACGAGAAAACGGCGCTGGGAGCTCGTCCTTTGAAAAGTAGAGTGGGTCAGATGACGTCATAGTGTTAACCCCCCCCCCCTTTTTTTCCTCACCCGACCACTGTCGCAGTTAATGGTGAAAGCCGCCGCGTCCTATTTGCAGCCTTGTTTTAGTTAGTGGGCTGCTTTCATAAAAAAGTGCAAGATAAAGTCATCCTTCAGCTCGCAGTTTGCTTCGAATTAAGTGTGTGCCTTCAACATCGCCCTAATAAATTCAGTGTTCTGGAGGAAGCACTGTAGGCATAAAATCTAGTTTAATATTTCGTGCCAGAAATTGGGAGAGAGGATATTAGAGGATTCGTTCATGTTTAAAACAAATGGATCGCACTACATAGATTGCACGTGACGTCATTCGCGACCATGCCAGCGTTTTATGCATTTGGTTTGCCGTGTTAGTTTCACACCAAATATGTTGTAGTTCGAAGAAACCAGTAAGTAGAAATAAATGTCAGTGCCCAGCAGTGCCGACACTTGCAAGCTTACGTATTGCCAGCAGGGATAACAGGAAATTGACTTTGACCCATTGTTAATAGGAGAAATGTGCAGCATGCAAATGAAGACGATGGGCAAGCATAGAAATAACCATACTGGACAAGCAGTGTGCATTTCTGCCGTAAGCATGAATGGACTCGCTCACGTCACCTAACCTGCTTTTTTTTACTAGAACTTTTTTTCGTTATACTTAATATTTTTCTGCTATGGCTCTATTTGTGCATATCACAAAGTACTGGGTTTCATAGAGAAACTGAGGCCCAGGTTTTCGGCCCGCATAAACAAACTATGCATTGCAGAAGGCGGAAACTCCGTCAGAATATGACGCGGGTGGTGGGGATAGGATGCAAAAGTTATAGAGCATGACGTTACGTGGATCAAAAATATAGAATGGAAAGACAATTTCTCTGAGCCAACGCCCATCCTAGCCTAATTTCGTCAAAACAAGAAATGGCATTGTGGGTTAGGTGCCTGCTGCATTTATTTCAATAAAACAAACTTGTCCGTGAGGAAGACAACCATGGTTTCTCTCTTGCTGACAAGTTTGTTTCATTAAAATAAATGCCACAGCAACACATCACGATCCCCTAACAAAGTTTCGCTCCCCAATTACCAGGTGCAAATGGGAAACAGATTTTTGTTTTAAAATTACTTTCCTTGCATTTACAAACGAAAGACTCATCTTCCTCAGGTGCTGATGTGACGTGGTATATACTTAAGCAATAAAATGAGCCCTAAAATTTCGTTTCCGTACACCTTTCATTTTTTTTTTATCTTTTTTAGTGTACATGTCTGTTTTATATGTGAACCGTCTTGTTAAAACATGCCAGATGCACAAACGACAGGCCAGGTCAGATTTGACACGATAATGGACGACCTTCCGTACATGAAGTGCTGAAATGAGTCTTTTCCGTGATCCACAGGTGGGAACCAGCGTGAGTTGGCGAGGGCCAAGAACGCCAAGAAGCAGCAGGAGAGTACCAAGAAAAAGGGAGCCCACGAGAAGGACGGGAATCGGGGTCTTACCCTGGAGGAGAGACGGCACAGGTAACGCCTAAAGATGCCACAGGCGTTTCATGTGTATGGGTGGTTTAAAGACCCTTTCAATCCCGAAGGCATTTTCTTTTTCTTTTTTACTGGATTGAAGGTTTAAAGATCCTTAGACCCCAAAGGTCTTAACTTTTTATGTAGATTCGAGGCTTGAAAAGCCTTCAGGTCCCTAAGATCTTAATTTTTTGGGGGATTGTAGTTCACAGGCTCTTCAGACCCGAAAGGTCTTAATTTTTATGGGAGGTTCGAAGGCCCTTCAGATCCCAAAGGTCTGAACTTTTTATGTAGATGGAGGTTTGAAAACCCTTCAGACCCCAAAAGGTCTTAATTTATGCGGTGGTTTGAAGGCTCTCAGAGGTTCAAACGTCTTTCAGGCTCCAAAGGTTTGAGGAGCCTTTCGCATCTCAAAGAAATGGAGCGTGCACAGGTCCCTGAACATGAAGACTATTTTTCGGTAGTACTTGGCACAAATCCTTACATTATGTAGTTAATCAAAGGAAAAGGTCCAAAAATATAAATCCCAGTTAAAGGGGCCCTGCAATCATATTTAAGCGTCTTACATTTTTGCGGTTCCCACGTCCCTCGGGGTTCGGGCAAGCCAGCGGGCACGGAGAGAGTAACTAAATATCAGTGCGTCATATTTTAACCGGACGACGCGGAAACCTCCTCCACCTACGGGGGCGACCCGCGGTGCCTAAAGCGCGCGATATGTTACGTCTTAGGTCCTAGGCTTACTACTAGTCAGAGCCGCTAAAAACATCTTTTTTGTCGAAATACAAAATATACTGTAAACGACGGAATTTTCGCGTGGACCTAATTTTCGCGAATTTCGCGAACCGCCTCCGATTTACGAACAATAGGTCCCGCGAACAACCCAGGGAAAAATTTCATCACCTTGAAAGCGGCATTGAGACACCGGGGAAACACGTCCAGTATAAAACATGACAATATCATGTATACGTGAATGTGAATATGATATGGAAAGTATCCTAAAGTAAATAACGCCATAAGTCGGAATTCAGCTCACCTCAAGAAGTTTATTTGGTATTTTCAGACAATTCCTGCCAAAGTATAGCCGATTCGGATCGTGTCTCTGCGTGTTCTCGAGATCCGCATACACTTCAATCAGCCATGCTGCGTGAACGGGCTTCATAACACTTGCTCGCAAGTCGACCCTAACGTCAGCTGCACCCTGTCCTTTCTCCACCACCTCTTGTACACATTCGGCATACCACTGGGTAAAGCGGTTCATCATGGCAGTCTTGACCACATTGTTAATGTTTAGGTCGCTCGGTTGCAGGAGTCCCGGTGCAGCTTGCCGGGACGAAGACATACTCAATGTTGTTTGCAGCTAGTTTCTGCAGAGGACTCTTCGTACGATGCGCAGCGAAGATGTCAAAAATGCAAAGTGCATGTTGACTGGCACCACTCACACGACTCCTGCATGTCTCCACGTACGGAAGGAGAACAGTGTCGACAAATCGCAGCATTGTGGCTTCGTTGCTCCAGTGGTTGTCACTGTGCCACACGTCCCAGTCATTTGGAGCGTGGACCTTGGCATGGCACCTGTCTGTTTTGCCTGCATATAACACTCTGAGGAGGCAAGAGTTTGCCAGAAAGCGTTGTGGTCATCAAAACGGTGATTTCCCTTTGTCGTCCAAGCCAACCACCCCAACTTGCTTGGAACCTCGGGCCTCGCATCGTCCACTTGCTGGCTGGAACCAGCTGACACCTGTTTGGTCCCAGTTGAGCACCAAGTGGTCGGGGATACTGAAGTGGTTTCTCTTCTCGTCGATAGTCTGCAGGAACTTCTTTTGGCACCCTCGAAATCGCTTTGGAAAATTTCGCGCAGTCTTCGTGGCCTTACGTTTGACGAATCCTATCCTGTTCAGGAAAGATCTTGCCCAGGGTCTGTCGAGAACGAGAGTCCCACCAAACTCTGGCAAGAGTGTGGGCTTGGTCGCCCGCACAATGCCCAGTGCAGCAGCGATGCAAATCCTGGAGTTGATAACACCGCCCCTTCTCTGAGCTCCACGATGCTACGCCCGTACGTCATCATCCAAGTTTCCAAGCACAGGCTTGACACCTCGAAGTTTACCAGGCAAGGCTAGCCAGCTGTTTTGAATGACAGGACTTGTAGGCTTGGATATAGGAGGTCTTCATCCCCCTGACGGCTGCTCGTTGAGAAGCTTTTCTCTTCCATCAAAAACTTCCTCACTGCAGCAATTGTCCCATTTTCAGTAGCATATTTTCCAATCTTACATCTAAGTTCGTCATTGTAAGCAAGAGTAGGACCTGCAATTTCCGCTTTCGGGAGTCCACGGCGGTAGAAGCGGCAATAGCTACTTTGATTGGCCAGCACGTAAAAGAACGCTTATCACGTGTGGTCTTGCATACCTGTGGGTCAGGCAGTCCCGGCATACATGATCTTCTGCATTCCTCGACCACTGGCTTGAAGCAACGTAGTAAGGACATCGAGGGACAGCAGACTGACGGGCACAAGAAAACATACCGCACTGACAGAGTGTGCTGGCGTCGACGACCCCGGAACGCAGCCAAGTTTGATTGGCCCCTAAACCCACTTGGAGTCGGTTTATGTACAATCGTTGGACCCCATCGCCCTTTGTCGCTGGGCTTCCATGCAGAGTGTGTGACCTCGAAAAGTGAACCCAAGAAAGGTTAAGGGGTGTGTGACCCAGTTAGTTTGGACCCTTAACTTATTTACATACGCTGGTTTGACCCCATTGCCCTTGGCGGTTGTCCTTTCATGCAGAGTGTGTGACCTCGAAAAGTGAACTCGAGAAAGGTTCACATCAAAGAAAACCAATGTGAACACTAACCCAGCCTTTGTCGGCGTCTCTGAAGCTGCGGAGTAGCGGCAGTGACTTCCGGACCATTAGTCACACAACCTACTCGCCGTCTTCCCTTCCTGGATTTTGACTGATTGACTGAAGCCGCAGAATCCTAGAAAGATGGAAAGACAACCGGGCCGGAAGGGGGGGGTCCAATGGCAGTCTGGATTAGGAAATTAGAACCCGCGAATAATTTTAATTTTTCCACTTTGGCCCGATTCGCGGAAATTTGAGCCCGCGAAACCTTCGTTTACAGTAAGTGGCGTGAACCGTTTCAATTATTTATAAAAGTAGTTTTGTTCACTATTTTAGATCAGGAAAGAAACAAATGCAGTTTATAAAGTATGGACACAAGAAATGACCCGTCCACAAACCCGCCACCAAGCGGTGGAAAAGGCGGCGCATACTAGAAAGGTGTAGTGGGATCAGGCGCCAATGAGCGGCAAGCGTAGAAAGGTCCCGGATATACGCGGCGGTGCTGCGGTCGTGCAGACTGGAGGATCCGACCGGTTCCGAAGTGTTCCCAAGGCCTTTGGCGAGCAGCTTTCACTTGGCAGTTTGGCCTTTTGGCGGCATGGCAGCGAAGTGGCTCCCGTTCTGAACTGATCTTAACCCCGTTTTTGCTGTCGTTCGTGGCCAATGAAGTGTCCTGCCAGTATTAGTGTTTAATCGCGCAGCAAATGCAATGCGAGCTGCCCTTGCCGCCCGCTTCATACAGCCTATCCAGAACATGTTTTAGTGGCGCCGTCTCGACACTCGAGCGCCGGCAGCCGTGAGCGTTCGCTGAGCTCACTACCTCTCGTCTAGTTCACGGCTACTCAAGCAACCGAGGACGTCATGAAGGGGTTATTTTTTCCTTGTTTTTGTAATTTTAATTTGCCTATAACTTTTTAAAATAAAGCGAAATTCGAGAAAAGAAGTTTCATTAAGTTACTACGTTCAGTGCACTCAGGTTCGGTGCAAACTAAAAACCAGTAAAAATGTTTGCAGGGCCCCTGTAAGCTTTTCTTTATATTTGCATTACAAAGTCTGATTTTGAATTCCCTACATAGTAGTAGTACTTCATAAACGTCCCAATTAAGGGACGTACTGCGCCCGTTCTGTAGATGTCTGGCGATTGGTAGCAGTTCCGATTCCACTGTTGTGTCTTTCGATACCCCAGTCTTATGGTACATGTGGACATGCCAGAAATTGTGTGAAAAAGCCAAATTTCCAATGTTTATGGCTCAACCAAAATTATAGACCAATTTGGGCTGGGCCAGATCCCAGTCATGCGAAAAATGCGAGGTAATATTTTGAACGTTCTATTTGCAGAGGGGTTGGAGTATCTCCCTCTGAACTTTAGTGATGCATTCCAGGAAGCCCATCAAAGCGACACTTTGGAAATGCCATATTCAGAGAGATGCAGGGTTCAAAAATATTATAAAGGTAATAACTTTGTAATAAAGAGGTTAAGCAACAGCTGTTGATTTGCCTTCAGCAGATAGCTATGCCGAGAAAGTAGAATTCAAAAGCAACATCACATTCATTGCAAAGTCATGAACAGTCCGAGAAAACCTGCAAAGAACAAAAAGCTACAAAGGTGTCAAGTCTCCGTTAGCATTTGCAATCTGTTGAAAAGGTTATGCAAAGTTATGCATTTGTTGAGGGAAACCAAGTCAAACCAAAAAGCAGTAGAATGTGGCATTGGAGACTCCGAAAGTCGTGGGAGGCTTTTGCTTCCCGCAACTAGACTTTCGCATTTTATTTAAACAACAGGTTTTCTGAGCTTTGTTGGTCATAAATGCTAATAATTTTATTATTGAGTCTCCTTGCTGAAAAAGTAGGATATTGAAATGCATGTTTTTCTTGATTGTAGTCTCCTTGTGGGCTTCCTTTTTTCCATAAAAACGTAGGCATACATACATAAGTGTTTTGTCAGGTACCTGGAAGGCAGTTTCTCGAAATTTGTTTAGTTAACATTTTTCTCAGATTTCTCAAGGCCCGTTCGCACTCTTGCGACCTCTTAGAACCTGGTGCCCTGGAACCTCTTTTATACCTCTTACGAGAGAAACACACTGACGCCATCTATTGGGTAGCAGTGTAAGCTTGGCAGTCCGGCATATTTTCTATTTCTCCTCAAGCATTATTCTTTCTTTCTTGGCTCGAAAAACTTTTGTCAACGTTATAAACGAGCCTTTCTCATAGGTATTACGCACATTTGACCTCAAATCTCCTCAAAACCTTTGCTCTTGTGAAATACAGCTCCAGGGTCACCGCATAGATGGTGCCAGAGTGCCAGTGTGTCTCTCTGGTGTTAAGAAATTTTAAGAGGCTCGTCCTCTCGGTTGTAGCTCGGCTGCAAGAGTGTGAACGGGCCTTTAGTGACCAAAGACAACAGACGTTACTAAAACTGTATAGCAAATTGCTCTGCAATTGTGTTGCTACGTCAAACTTTTTTGGTTTAGCTTATATCCACCATGCATTTCTTCTCGAGCTCTGCCTCAGGACTCACCACTCCTATCCATCCATTGCACGCTAAATTTAGTGTGGAAAATGGCGACACATGGTTTGATGTCATGGGACCTAATCACTAAATACAGTTCTTCTGCTAAATTTCCCCGCTAGACTTAGCGGGAGAATTTGCGGTTACGCTTTTTAGGCTTCACTTAAAAGCCTAGTCTAAAACGTTCCACATTAAAAAACGTGTGCTGTTTTATTCCAATCTATCGGTCAAACCGTCATATGTAGAATTGCTAATATATGTGCAACGTAGCAGACGGTCAGTATCAGCCTTACAGGCACACGACGCCGTGTTAGCATTGCCACGTCCCCTTTTGTTGCAAAAGGTTGTTTTTTGAGAGCTTGCAGTTGGCAAAGCCTTCTCACGTGTATTAATCTTTTCCCGCCTTTTTTTTTATTTTTTACACAATTGCATTGTATGGTTTGCAGTGCTGACCGCGCAGGTGTTTGGCAGCCGGCCATGTTTACACTAATTTTTCTTGAGGCTGAGTCAGAGTTAGCTTGAGTAAGAACTCAGTTCTGCATAAAAAAACATTTGAAGTGCAGGTAAGCCGGTGTATATATATATGATGGTTTTGTAGGGAATATGTTTTCTTGATATTCTTGTTGATATTTGCTTTCTGCGGTTATGTTGCTGGCTGCCATGTAAAGCCCGACTAGTCCCAGAGACTTGGGCTTACCCGAACCTTGTTTGTATTTTTATTTGCAATAAAGTTGTTATTATTATTATAAAGCCCGAGACGGGGAGGAGGGGGAGGGGAGGGGGGGGGAAGAAGTCTATCACAAATGGAGACAGAAAGGGGGAACGACAGCGTGTCGACTACCACTACTTGGACAGAATGGGCACTTGTGGTTCAAAAGTAGGTAGGCTCCCACCTTTTCAGCGGCACTGTCTTCCCATACGTCTTCCGACAAACACTGCGCATTGTGTTTCCCATTGTTCAAGTTTTGTTTCCGAACAGATAATA
>JAZHYW010041967.1:0-29931 GCA_037355805.1 Ixodes ricinus | reverse complement strand
CACGGAGGCTGCACCTACATTAATTTCTAAGTACCGCCAAGCCCCTCCTTTCTGGGGCGTGACGTCACACTAGGAGTTTTGAATCTCTGCCTCGTGCCTCTTCAGCGCCTGTCAAGGCTATGCACGCACTCTTGCTATTCTCAAAAAGGTCAGAAAAACTTCACGTCTGGGGTCAGTGTGGCAAAATATACCTGTCAAGCTTGCAATTTCACGCGCTGCCCACACGTGCGGCAACGCGCTTAGCGGCTAAGATCCTAGTATGATGTCACGACTGGTCGGAGGTTTTCAGTGTTTTCTCGCGTTTAAGTTGCACATCAGGGAAAACGAATGCGATATTCAGATTCACGGGACAAAAATACGCCAGAATTCACCTCTAACTCGTTTTTTTCAAGAAGTGTTTCAGCTTCCCTTTAAGTTCAAACAAGGGACTATGTTAGATTAAACGTGTGTTGTTGTAAAATGCTCGTACAATGTTGGACAACCCTTTATTAAATAATAATAAAATGGACACCGCTCCTCCTTCACGGATCAGCATGCACTGGTTTCGGCTGAATTGTCCACCACGAGCAGGAATATGTTAAAACACTATTTTTGTTTAAAGCTGATTATATCGACAAATGTTACATTGCTCCGGTTGTTTCCTTTTCCTGGTGTCCTTCCATCTCTTCATTTGAATTCGTATGTTGCCATTTGATAGTGCCTACAGGTATATAAAAAGAAACTTCGTTTAATCTAACTAAATAGGGTAATGAGCAAAATAGAAAAGTAACGGATATACAACAGTACGCACTATTTTTAAACTCCAACGGGAACGAGTTCCTTTCTCATATATGAAAGTTGTAACGAGAACCCGTTCCAAACGTGAAAAGGAACGAAGAACGGAGATTTCGTTCCTTTTTGAGACATGTACAACACTGCTGTACAACACTTTCAGCCGCCAGTTTATCGCTCTAAGCCCTCTACCTCGTTGGTATGACTGCAGCCGAAGCCACGATCAGATGGCGCAATTTCAAAGTGCCAAAAGTGCACAATCATGGCGTCCATCAGTCTGCGTGCCTCTGCTATATTCAAGTAAACCAATATATTGACGAGTGAATGCACACTAATACTGCATTTTCTCTTACTTGTGCGATTCGTTTCGCCCGAATTTGAGAGCCAACTTAGAGCGGTAAACCGCAACTTAAAGGCCTGCAGCAGAAATGTCCCCCCTCTTCAGTTGTCTACAGTCTTGCATGTTTGAAATATCAGTCTTCACATGACGTCAAGACACCTGCGCCCAGAGGTAGGACAGATCAGATTGACAAGATCTCGTTCAGCAGATGGACACACTGGGGCTGTGTTCCAATCTCACTCGAATTGGTCCGAGTTGCACTTCGGCGGATCAGGTCAGGTGACAAGACAGAGTAACTGGACGCGGGTAGGTTTTCGACCGCCAAGGTGAAGAACCTTTACACTAGAGTGAGATCGGGCACATTTCAGGCACGGCCCTGCTGACCGTGATCTGGCCAATCAGATCTGGCCCCGTACTGGGCGCTGCCATCTTCATCGTCACGTGATCACTAATGTGGCAAAATGGCAAGCTAGGGGGCAACCTGGGGGGGGAGGTATTTTTGGCCGTTGGTTTGCTGCACTTACTTCACTCAAGGTTGTTGGTTTGGCTGCTGATATCGAACGCAAGAAAACAACGAGCAGATTGACGAAGCATTTATTTTGGCGCTGGTTAATTGGCTCCATTAGTTCATAGCGTCGGCAGCAATCGAACTTAATATAAAATGTACAGCCCGTTCCACCTAACACATTTTGTGTTTTGTTCAGCGGAAAAAAAAAAAAAAGCTAGGCATCGTTGAGCGTTTATTTTACGTCCAAATATAGCGCAAATGGTCCCAGCTAGAGTCTACAGCTTGGGTGAAATGAACTGAATTCAACTTAATCTGACCGAATAATTCGGTTTTATTATATCATCGCGCTCAGATTTACTACAGTGGTGCCTGAAGGTAGTGGAAGGTTCCTCTAAAATTGTGGAAAGATTGGCTCGTCTGAGCAAATCAGAGAAGAATCAAAAACTATAGTTTGCATGCCCACCAAAAATATACTTTTTGTTGTTGCGGCACATTATTTGGGGATAAAATGAAGTGAAGAATAAGTAAGCCAGTTATATTCTTTTTTTCATGTCCCAAATTTTTCAGTTGTTGAAAAAAACGCCAAGAATAACTCAGACACTTTTCTGATGATATTTAGAAAAAAATGGAGTAACGAAAAGTTATAATAGAAAAAAAAATGTTTCTTTTTTTTTCTTTTGAATTTGGAAGTTTCATGAACTCATGCTCTCAATTAATGAATGCACCAACATCGAACAGCTCTGTAGTAAATCGCACCGCGATAAGTAAACAAATCTATTTATGCGGTCAGTTTAAGCTACGTTCAATTCATTTGGCCTACGCTGTAGTTCGAACAAGGAACGGCTGGCTCAGAAACACCGTGTCTACTGACAATGTGTAAAGAAAGCTTAGTCAAATCCAGAGCACGTGCTGAGCGGAACTTACACTGCGTCTTAAGGAGTTCGCGCGCCCCAGGTTTGGTGTACTCTCTTTCACCCGATCTCAGCTTAGACGCTGTTCTCGGCACTTTGAAAGAAACAAATTGGTTAGTGCTCAAACTTTTGCATCTTGTTTGGAATGCTACGGCTACATTTCTGCGGAAAATGGGCGTTCGGCGACTCATAATGTAATTTTGCAGTAAAAACAAAACAGAAAACTACTTTTGGGGACAACCTGTAGTATAGCTAAAGGTTGAAATTCCTACAGAACCGTGGACACCACTGTTTTGGCGATAGAGTGGCAGGAAGCGTAGGTCATGCGACAAGAAACCTTGCTGCGTTGACCCAGGCCATAGCCGTAGCTACGATTTCGGGCCTTGAGTGAGCAGCCTCCCCAACTCTATTCTTTTCAGAACTAACTCATGAAGTAGTTATTTTGCTGCCACAATTCTGACGCTTCCATGAGATAAGACTCTGAGTTCATGTTCCGCATATGTTGCATCGGCACTTTACCCAGAGCCCCTTGAATAGTCAAAGTTTGCCTCTTAAACGTTTCATTCACGTCATGGTAGAGCGGAGAATAAAATTGCACAGAGTGCTGAGTCAGCGTTTTGCTGGACCTGGCATTCGGTCAATGTCTAGAAAGGCACTTGGCCCAGGGTTCGGGCCCCGTTGCTGATTTCGCGCTGATCCTGGTTAATGACACTGAATGAAGGTGATTGAGGAAGTTTGCGTGCTTTGGTGATTCTAGTTTCCATTTACTATTCGCGTTGTCGAGCAATGGCGTCTCACTCCTCCTACACAGATGTTACCCCGGCTAACCCACGTTGAAAACAACTTCTAGAACAGTTAAGCTACAAGGAGAAAGTGGAGGGACAGTGGTATTGCGGCCCAGGGGGCTGCACTAGCTGCGGCTGATGAACATGGACACATGGGTTAGGCTGAAACCCGTGAACTATATAATATCGATTTTTTCATAAACATTACTACACTTTTACCATTATTCTTCTGTGCATTGTTTCGTTATTCACCCATCGCACCCCCAATAACAGTAGGCGAAAAAATACCGAGCAGGGCTTTCCTTTGTAACAGAATGTACCATCAGGTTTGAATGAAGTGTGAACAGTGACAGAACTTTGAGCCACTCCCGGCGCTGATTTTCAGCATGGGTTGTCCTTGCCGAAGTTAAAACACATCGGCGTAGGACGCACAACCACGCAACCTCGCAGAGCCCTACTCAGATGTGTTTGACTCTCGTCAAGCCACAACCCAATCCTGGAAGCTGCGCCGGTAGTACGCTCGAAGTTCAGTCACTGTTCGTATATTATTTGAACCGGATGGCACATTTTAGTGACCTGAGCATATTTTGGAGTTTTCTTCTTCAGAACCTAGACGTGCTGAATCGGCCCCTGATTCTAAAATGTACAACGAGTTTGTAAAATAACTTTTTACGTCTACACGCAGCGCTTCATTTAATCTTTTGTTTAATGCATCCACCCCCATTCTTTCACGAGCATAACCTATGGTGCTCTTATATACTTTACTGGGGGTATACATCCTCGTCCACGATAAAACAATGGTCATGGCGCGACCGCGTTTGTCGCAGTTTGAATGGTTGGATGACCAGAAACCCTGGGTTTCTCCGCATTCGATTGGGAGTGGCAGGAGGCGCCCCTATTGACATGGAAGTCGCGGCTATCAAGCATTCGCCCGGATGGGCGAAGAGCGCACCACAGGGCTGTTCGGTAGATGGACGTGTCTGCTCAATGTCGTAGTTTTTTCTCTAAACCAGTTGTTCTCATAGGAGGGTCCGCGAACCCCTTGGTGTCCGCGAGGGTATTTTGGGGTCCGCGGAGCTCTAGCCTCATCAAGCAAGCCCGACAATTATGGTTGTATTTTTTTCATATTTACATGAAACGATCCAATTTTTGGGTGAGTTTTCACGTGTGTATGCCAATCAGAAAGTCTACTTTACACTGGCCCTTAGTTTTACTTGTTTATTAACTTATTATCATAATTCACCTAAACCTTTCCCTTCCCCTCACCACAAAGGGGTCCTCCATCATATCGGCCGATCCACATGGAATCCGCGAAATGTCAATGGTTGAGAACCACTGCTCTAAACCTTTTTTGAGCAAAATGATTCTTTCCGGCGCGTGATGTCGAAACCCCCTGTGGAGACATTGGCGCAGTAGGCGCAGCCATCTAATGCAATTGAGAGGAGTAGGATGTGTTTCGCAGTGTCTTGCTAGAGTTTCTACACTTATACCGATTGTGGTCACACTGGAAAATCACTGAATGTTCATTGAGAGATGGATCAGGTTCCAAACCAACAAAACTATAAGAACACTAGTTTTATCTACATTTTGCAGGGTACGTCTTCAGTAAAAACACTGAGGTTGCAATTGTTACATACGTGCCCATGTGTGAGTAAGTTTATGTTGTCTGTGGTTGAGAGAATTGTTCTTGACAATGTTTTCTACCGGCTGCATGATAGCTGGAGAGAAACTCGACACCACACCCGAGAGTTGAGATGTCTGTTGGATCAAACGGCGGTGGCTCCTTGGAACACCCCACGTCGCAGCGACAACCACCCAGTGACCACAACAACTGCACTGATAGATCTAACACCTGTCCCAGCGGCGACGACAGAGCCATTAACGATAAAAACTACGACGCTGCAAGGTAAGTTCTAAAGAAGGACGCCTCTCACCAAAAGCTGCTTTTCGCTGACTAAAACTCCGGGGTCTCAAAACGCAAGTGTATAATCTAAAACACATGTGCGAATAAACAACAAACAGAAACAAACTCACCTATAACACAGAAAAAAAAATTTGCTTTTAAAACTACTTTTAAAAAAACGAGGGTATTTTATGCAAGAGTTTTACAGATATTGCTCCGTTGAATGTCATTTCGCGATATCTGTACGGTTCAAAACCAACAAGTGTTTCCTTTGTTTATAGCTCCAACGGTGCCTACAAAAGAACAAACAAGGACAACTTCAACAACACATGGTAAGAGTTAAAAGAGGACGCCTCCCAAGGCAAGATTTTCTTCGTCCCCAACTATCGTGGGGTCTCAGAAGAGTAGAGCTAGAACATATGTACGAATGAACAAGAAACAAAGATCGGAACATTTCGAACACGCAAACTTTTGTGAGGCTATAGGCCCCTGTCTGCTTTGTTCCATGGACACCGCCATGTTTTGCCTATGCTGACGCTATGACACAGTAGGAGGGCTGCGTTTTTTTTAAAGACTCCGTGTTTCTTAGAAACCTTCACATATATGGTAGTGCACTAACGTCAGATATGCCTATTCACGAAGCTCTAAGAACAACACCAATGCCAAGAATGCTGTAAAGGCAAAAATCTTGTTTCATGCGCAGTCCTCTCTCTCTCACCAAAGCCTGCTAGCAAATTATTATTTCCCAATTTTATCCTTTGGGACAACGATTTAGGACACAAGATTATATTCGGAAAAAAATGTAAGTGTTTCGCTCGCGCAAATCATAAATATTTCTCGGTGAAATGTCTAGTGTGAAGTCCTTACGGAAAATACCCACCAGGGTTTTTTTTTCTTGAAATCCCCAGCGGCTACCACAAAGGCAACAACGTCGTCAACTACGACGCTGCCTGAAGGGCCAGAAGAAGAGCGTCTTTCACCACAAGCCGCTCTTAGCTGACAGACACTCCTGGGTTTCAAAACTGAACAGTAGTCTAGAACCCGAGTTCGAATAGGCAGCAAGTCAAAACCGCAATATTTGGAGCATTTTTCAGGCTATTTTCGCAAGAACACTGGTGCGACGCTGCCTAGAAAGTGCCGAGAAGGCGCCTTCACCAGAAGCCCCTCTTAGCTGACCAGACACGCCCGTTTAAACTGAATCGTAATCTGGAGCCTCAGTTCGAATAGGCTGCAAGTCAAAACCGCAATATTTGGAACATTTTTTGCAGGCTATTTTCGCAAGAACACTGGTGCGACGCTGCCCGAAAGTGCCAGAGAAGAGCGCCTTTCACCAGAAGCCGCTCTCAGCTGACAGACACTCCTGGGTTTAAAACTGAATCGTAATCTAGAACCTGAGTTCCAATAGGTAGCAAGTCAAAACCGCAATATTTGGAACATTTTTCAGGCTATTTTCGCAAGAATACAGGTGCGACGCTCTGCCTAGAAAGTGCCAGAGAAGAGCGCCTTTCACCAGAAGCCGCTCTCAGCTGACGAACCTCCTGGGTTTAAAAACTGAATCGTTATCTAGAACCTGCCTCGAATAGGCAGCAAGTCAAAACCGCAATATTTGGAACATTTTTCGGGCTATTTTCGCAAGAGCGTTGGTGCGACGCTGCCTAGAAAGTGCCAGAGAGAGCGCGCTACCTGAAGCCGCTCTCAGCTGACGGACACTCCTGGGTTTAAAAACTGAATCGTAATCTAGAACCTGAGCCTCGAATAGGCAGCAAGTCAAAACCGCAATATTTGGAACATTTGTCAGGCTACTTTCGCAAGAGCGTTGGTGCGACGCTGCCTAGAAAGTGCCAGAGAGACGAGCGCCTTTCACAGAAGCCGCTTCAGCTGACAGACACTCCTGGGCTTAGCACTGAATCTAGTCCAGAACCTCAGTTTGAATAGGCAGCAGTCAAAACCTGTCTTGGAACATTTTTCAGGCTATTTTCGCAAAAGCGTTGCTGTTTCTTGCACGTAGAATATAAATATTGCGAGGTTAAATGTCTATTCGCGATATTGGCACGGCTGATACCTAACTGTGTTGTTTTCTTAAAGCCTCATGGGTGAAGATTACAAAGGTCGCAACGATGACAACTACGACGACACCTGGTAAGTGTAAAAAAAAGGCGCCCCTCAGGCGATGCTATACTCCTTGCTGTCAACGACCCTGCGGTCTCGAGACGGTAGAGTAAGGCAGGTTTTCTCGTTAACAACCAACGAAGAGAGCAACATTTAGAACACGTGAATACTTTGCAAGCTATTTTAGCGAAACTCAGGGTGTTTCGTACTTGTAAATTATACATATTGCATATGTTAATTATGTATTTACGATACGTCCGTATGGCAAATACAAGATCGTGAATTCTTTTTCACAACCCCAGCAGCGACCACAAAATCAACAACGATGACAACTGTGACACGAATTGGTAAGTGCCACAGAAGTGCGCCACTCCGGAGAAGCTGCTCTTAGCTGACAACGACTCCGGCGTTTCAAAACGGAAGAGTAAGAGCTGGAACAGATGTGCAAATAAAGAACGAACTGACACAACTCATGTATAGCACAAAAAAATGTTTTCATGCACTGTTGCGAAAAAAAAATGGGGTATTTTATGCACGTATTTTATAAACCTGATCTTATTAAATGTATGTTCGATATGTGCGCAATGCAGAAAAAACAATGAGTATTTTTTTTTAAAGCTCCAGCAGCGATTACAAGAGCAGCAAAAAGGACAACCGTGACGCTACCTTGTGAGGGCTAGAGAAAGGCGCCTCTCACCAGAAGGATTTCTTAGTTGTGAACTACTTTGGCGTCTAAAAACAGAAGAGTAGAGCTTACAACACATGTGCGATCTAAAATCGAAGGAAGAGCGCAACGTTTGGAGCACGCAAACTTCTTTGCAGGCCATTTTTTAAAACAAATGTGGGTGTTTCGTGGACGTAAAGCATAAATGTGTTTTGGTTAAATGTCTCATTCGCGATGTCCGCACGGCAGATAGCCACCACTGCGTTTCTTTTTCACTGTACCAGGGGCCACCACCAAAACCACAGTGATGACTAATACGACGCCAGCTGGTGAGTACCAAAAGGCACGTCTTAGAAGAAGCTACTCTTAGATGCCAATAATTCCGGAATCTCAAAAAGGATGATTAGCGTCTAGGACAGATGCGTGAATAAACAACAAATAATTCAGTGTTTGGAGCACGCGAAAATATTTACAGGCTCTTTTTCTATTAAAGCGAGTTTATTTTATGATGTGGAAATTAGGTCACGTTTACACCCACAACACCTACAATGGTCACCAAGATGGTGTGTGCGCAAGAACGCGGGGGCCATCTTGCTGATCATTGTAGGTGTTGTGGGCGTAAACTTGACCTGATTTTCACGGAGATTTTAAGAAAGGCAAAAGACAAAACGGAAAGAGATTATGGAAGCATTCTACATAAAAAGAAGGGAAAAAAAACGATTGCGTCAACGCTCCATCTGTCTATCTTCTTCACAGTAAAATGGTGGATTTGGATGGTTGCCTTTATTGCGGCAGTTGATTGTGTTGCAGTTTGGGCAATATTCATATATATATATATAGCTCACGATGGTGATAATAAAAACTAGTTGAGAGCGAAACGCCTGTCCTGTCGTCCGTGTTTTTTCATTGTTCCCGTTTGTTTGCGCTTTAGACGTTTATATTCAGTGTGGACCATCGAGCCCAAACCCAAGTTTTAATGCTGTCACGTTCTTCGCCTCCGTCACTCGAATAGTCTCTGAGGCGCCGTGGTTTGCTGCGACGTTCTTGAAGTTTGAAATATGCAGCTTAACTTTATTATCGCCAGCTGAATGTTAGTTGTCAAGATTTAGTTAATTATCCGGCTAAGTGTGACAATTAGTCCCTATGCTACGTCCCACCGGCCTATAACGCAGCTGTGTACCATTCAGCGATTAAAAATACATGTTTCTATAGACCGATCTCAACAGACAATATGGGTACGCCACCGCTGCCGCAATGCATCGAGGGAACTTTAGCCTTTCTGCAGGTGCGAAAACCTCGTTCGACCCTCTGCGCGTGCAGTGCACGTAAATCCACGAGCCGTCTCAGGCACCACCGCCTGGGTCCTGAGTACGCTGAAGTTACGGCGGCTTAACGCATCAAACCGAGCGCTTGGTGAAATAGGTCTATTGAAACTCAACACCCTGTATTGACTCCAACAGCTAAAAAAATGCAGGGTCTCGCTCTTTATAATATGCATCACGACTCTGTCCTCGTGAGTCGTCTTTCAGCGTCCTTAAGGCTGAACTCCATGGGACGAATATGCTGCGAATAACCGACGAATTTTACCAGGCGGCTTTTGCACGGCGCGTGGAATCAACACAGTGGCTGCTATGTCGCGCGCAAAGCGAGCGTGCCGTCGGGCGGCGTTCGCCAGTTATTCGTCGCATAATTCGTTCCATGGAGTTCAGCCTTTAAGGCTGAAGTCCATGGGACGAATATGCTGCGAATAACCGACGAATTTCGCCCGGCGGCTTTTGCACGGCGCGTGGAATCAACACAGTGGCTGCTATGTCGCGCGCAAAGCGAGCGTGCCGTCGGGCGGCGTTCGCCAGTTATTCGTCGCATAATTCGTTCCATGGAGTTCAGCCTTTATAGGCAAATTGCGTAATTTAATTGGCCGTGAAGCGATAATAACATGCTTCGGAGTCGCCACGGTGAACCCAGTTGGCGACCCTCCACGTGTGGCAATTGTTCGCGACCCAAGAGCGGGGTATGATTCGCTGAGTGCGGAGGAACCCATGTTAAAGCTCGTTCAGAAATTTGGGACGGTTGCGCTGGCGCAAACCAAACCAACATCTACGACAAAGTCAGCAGGAAGTGTTCGCCGTACACAACGCGGCAAGAGACGCAAGAGCTAGCCTTCGTGAAGCAAATCACGGTTGTTCCGGTGTTCTGGTTGTTTCAGTCGTTTTGGTTGTTGTAAATACCCTGGCCGAGTGAATAGGCCTCTGATGCCCTATTCACGCGGCCAGCATAATGGTAGCTCCTAACGGACGGTTTTACACATTTGCAACAGTTGCTGTCGCAAATGTGTAAACCATTCGTTAGGGGTTCCATTATGCTGGCCGTGTGAATAGGGTATTAAAAAGAAGCTGAAGACGTTGTTGAGAAGAAGAAAAAAAACGATTTAGAAATGAATTCTAAGCGTATTTTTTGTCCCGTAAACTCGAATATCACCGTGTTTTCCCCAACGATGTAACTAAATGCGAGAAAGCACTAAACAAACACCGACTTGTCGTAACGTCGTGCCCAGATCTTTCGGCACCCATGTGCATGTCGCTCTCGGGGGCAGCGCTTGCAATTGAAAGCTTGCCATGTATGCAAGCTTGCAAGAAAGGCTCCTGTGTGCTGCCATTTTGAGCGATACTGCGGCCGCGGAATGTTCTCGCCATGCTGGGATGCACCAGGGGCGCGTCATTGAGCTGCGCAAAAACAAGACGGTGGCGTGTTGTGTTTCAACGACGGCCAGCGTTAGCGACACACTTAAGGCCCGTTCACACTCTTCAGAACGAGTACAACCGAGAGAAACCAGACCGGTTTTAAGCCTCTTGCGATCTCTCAGGACCGGATGCGCTACAGCGGAGCTGGTCCTAAGGAGATCGCAAGTGGCTCAAAAACGGTCTGGTCTCTCTCGGTCGTACTCGGTCTGCAAGAGTGTGAACGGACTTTACTGTTTCGGAACTGAGAAGGAGGTATCCACACAGAATTGTAGGATGAAACAGGGTTGGAGCTGACTTTATAACGATCGCAGCCTCTGTTCCAGCACTTCGGGGGAGCCAGAGTTGCCGCGAGCGTAGCCATCGTTGATGCAATGGCCTTGCGGATTGTGGTGCATTTTGATGGGCGCTTTGGGACGTTAGATATGTTTTTCAAATTGTTCAATTTGTTACTGGTTTAGGTATTTTATTTATTCTTTGTGCTCTTTCGCGGTCGAGACAACACCTCCATAAGAATGATTTGAATGGTCTTACTCAAATAGAGAACCGCTTCAGCTTCTCCTTAAGTTCTCAGGAAAGGCTGATTTTCACCCCCCCCCCCCTCCGTTTTCTAGCGTTATGTTGAGTCAGCTTGCGTACAAGGCACCGGGTCATCTGCGTTTCGCTTTAAGCCTCACGCTTGCGCGTGGCCTCCGGCGACGATCAGTCGTCCGACGCGTTAGCCTGCCGGCGCCGTTTACATCGCTGGTTCTGTTCTCGGCGGCGGCTTTCCAGGCGAGCGATGTGATCTTCATTCTGCAAGGGAGTCTGAAGCGGTGGACGCAGTGGAAGTCGAGGCAACAGCGGCTCCGCGTTGGTTGCGGACCCATTCGCGCTGCTGCGTACGTCGCCGCTCCTTCCGCACCAAGTCTTCTTTCCCCGAAAGGGCACGCTGCCGACCCATCCTCTGTCCAAACCGAAACTGATAAGAGCGTAGAAAACAGCGCGCAAAAACAGACGAGGACGAAGAAACACACGTGACCAGCGCTGCGCTCGTCTCGTGTGTTTCCTCTTCGTCCTCGTCTGTTTTTTGCTCTGTTTCCTACGATGAATTCTTACCAACGCGCCCAAGTATGCATTACTTTATGATAGCCGGAAAGGTTGCCGCCATCTACCAGCGACGGCGGCAACCAGACTTGTTGTGTGCTTGGCGTCGTCGCTTATAGATGGCGGTAGCTGTCCAAACGTATTTAGTAAATTTGTGTCGACATGATTGTGGTACCGGACACAATCCTGGGGAGCCTAGCCCTTAACAGCTCTACGGTAATAACTTGAAGGTCATCCATTTGATGGATAAAACGAAGACCGAAGTTTTACCACTGAAGCAGCTTCCGTAATTAGCAATTGCCAAGCTGCGTAAAACTCAATGCACAAAAATGAATAAGGTAAAAAATACAGAAATATTTGGATTATAAGTTTAAAAACAAGTAGTGTAAACAAGCAATTAAATGAAAAAAACTCTATTTATTTATTTGTTTATTTATTTCATATACCCTCAGGGCCAAAGGCATTAGAGAGGGGAGTGGGTGCAATGTATAAGTATAAAGTAAAAAAAAATGCAGTGGTTATTTCTAGTACAGTATAGTGTGACTCTTAGTGCATACAATGTTTGCTATGGCGTTCTTGAACTTTGCTGGGGATCTTTGATCGTTGCTGTCGGGCAGTGAGATGCCATTGCACTCCACTGATGTGCGAGAAGAAAGAGGTGACTGAAAAAAGCATTAGTTCTACACGATAGAGCAACGACTTTATGAACACGGATCTAATCTAGATGAGATGTATAGGGGGGGGGGTGCAAATATGTTGCGTGCAAGGAGGTTATTGTGAGGATACAAATCAGAACACGACAATCGCCCCGATTTTCAAGCTGTTTCTCGGATTTGCGTTCAACCAATTTCTACCCCTCTGAAAGTCTTAGGATTTAAAACGTGGATCGTCAAGCGCATTATTCAAATAAGAAGGCATACTCGACTCCCGCATGCGTTGGGATTATGAAGAGCACAGAAACTAGAAGGAGGAACGAAGAAACTTCCATCAGAAGCCCCCAAAATATCGGTACCCTTTACCTGCCTTGCCCTATCGCTGCCAGGAAGGCGTATTTGTAAACGGTGGGCGACACGCGGCATGGCAGACGCGGCTCGCGCCGGATTGGCTGCTCCTAGAAGAGAACGCTGCGTCGCCATACATAGCAATGCGTGGTTGCTGTGCCGGCCGGGAGGCGCTGCGCGTCTATCACTGGGCTCTGGCTGGGGCACGTGAAAGGCGTCCTCTTCGAGGTGCAGCCGATTCCGGCGAGAGCGGCGTTGCCATACCACGTGTCGTCCACCCTTTACCAACACGCGCCCGGGAGACAACGCAACTGTAATAGAAAGCTACCATCATTCTCATTGATACTGAGATAGGCATTTTTCTTTCGCTACAACACCTTCTTATGTGTGTGTGCGTGTGGGTCAGTGACGATGAACTCACCCTTTTTCATATCCCTAAAATTTACCAGTATGAACTCGTATCATACGCTAATTCTTATAAGTCCCGAGACAAGGGAGCAAACGAAAAGAAGGTAAAAAGGGGGCAATACAACGACGACTTATACTTATAGACCTTTTCATCTCAGTAGTTACCTGACCGGTGGACAGGGGGCGCTGATACAAGCGGCGCAATTAGGTGGCTTCAGTTTGGTTGGTTTCGGTTTCAGCGGGGCCCTCGGCTGTGTTGTGTGTTATGTCTTTTTCGCATAGTTTTGTGATATAAATGTATCCCTTCTGGTACACAACCATATATACAGTGGCTAAGGGGCAACCCTTAGAACCACGACGTGGTTTCGAACCTAAATTCTGGACGCTTTAACGAACACCTCCGTCTGATCATGCTCCTCGTTCTGCCAGGTTCGGCGGCGAAGCGACTGAAGTGATGCCGGGCGAGGGTTATCTAATGTCTACACTCTAAGAAATGCCTGCGCGTGTACTTACCCACTAAACACGCAAAGAGCCAATCATTGGGATCTAGAAAATCAGCACCGCGAATGATGAGGCGGAACATCCGTTTGAGACCTCTAAAAGATGTCTTCGCTGTGCCATTCACGCAATGCAAGCAAGACGCTCTGCATTGTGTAATGCAAAAGCGCAGACTTTATTTTGAGGTCTAAACGGATGTTCCGCCTCATCATTCGCTGAGCTGATTTCCTAGATCGCAGCGATTCGTTCTTTCGTTGTTTAGCGGGTAAGTTCACGCGCAGGTATTTCTTAGTAGTGTACGGCTGTGCTGGACGTACCCGCTGATACTTGTTTCCATAAAGATAAACTGATGAAGAGACTAAAGCACGGAGGCAGTGAAAAAGCAAGTTGACGGCCTGCTTAACATTGTGCTGAATTTCACAGAACAGGACTCGCAAGTTAAGTGCTATTCGGTTTTCGAGGACACCAACGTTTCGTGAAAATTGCCAACCGCGAAACCTCCCTGTAATGACGCATGGAATGCGAAAAAGAGGCGATATTGCCTCTATTTGTTTCTTTAAAGAAATTAGGTACTTGAGAGATGTTTCGATGATGCTTCCTTGGCCGTGCGGGACTTTTTTTTTCAGCTGCCAGTTTTGCTAAAGTAGTATTTACTCGAGTAATAGCCGCACTATTTATGAACAAGGCCCTTGCATCTACGTTTCCCGCAGAACACATATAGAGCCAATCATTCCGTTGAGCACAAGTAACATCATGAATGACCAGATCGAGAACGCGATTCCCCATACAAATGCAATCTTCAGAGATGGTATCTTCGCACGAAGACGTCATCTCTGTCCTGTAAACAGCTGCAATCATGCTGTCGATCGCGGTCATTGGCAATCCATGTGCTCTTGGAAAAGCGAACCCTCAGGTTTTCTTGATAAATAATGCGGCTATTACTCGAGTAACTACTATTCATAAGCAGCATTTCGCAATGTTGAC
Organism: Ixodes ricinus; assembly: GCA_037355805.1. Taxonomy (NCBI): domain Eukaryota; kingdom Metazoa; phylum Arthropoda; class Arachnida; order Ixodida; family Ixodidae; genus Ixodes; species Ixodes ricinus. The sequence continues at coordinate 15,225 of JAZHYW010041967.1, read as the reverse complement.
CTTGGGAAACTATTTCTTATACGGACATTTTCTTACAACGTATTGAGAGTATGAGATAAGGGACAAACCTGTCAATTGAAGTCTGACGTCTGTCTTTCGTATAAATTGGTGAATAAAATAAAATGGGGCGAGAGGATTGACCTTCAGCAAGCTTGGCTCAAGTCAAATGCCAGGCACGACTTCAGGGACTTGTGTAGACAGACCTTTATTTGTTTGAACAGATACGCTTTTTACTTTTACGCGGTGTCGAGAGTAAATCCGGCATCGACAACGCTGCACTCAAGTGATTTCCATGCAGATGGCTTTTTTCGGCGTCACATGTTGCGGGCTTCAGGCGCTTTTGTCAGGCACTCTTAGCTGTCTTTGACACGCTTTTCACCCGAGAACGACCAACCCTTTGTGTTTAAAAAAAATATTTAAATTGGATGTCTTAGGTAAAATTGAATGACTGCAGATATGAGACCTGATACAGTGTATAGTTTTCTTGTTTGTTTTTAAATTCATAAACAAACAGATCAAGCGAATGTTTATACCGCAAAAAATGATTCTCCCATATAATCAAGAGTAACTGATTTGGATATGTAATGAAGACAAAGCACAATGCTCTCAAGAAACGCACAAAGTGACTATTTACGTTGACTATATTTCCCTTTCTTTAAGATCATAAATTTTTGATTAATAAAACATATCTTGTGCTTCTTATTGCGCCACTAGCACTTCCGCAAATTGGCGCTGTCATCAATAATTAGCCTTTCAACCCCTCGTGTGTCTTAGTGTCATCTACATACTCAATGTACGCCACTGCTTGCGCTGATTCCTTTCCTCACACGCATCCGGTACACCGACGGTGCAAATAATCAAAACATGCTATAAAATCAAGTGCAAAACTTCGGCACTTAATCATGGAGTGCAGTTAGGTAATCAAAAATGGGTATTAAATGGCATTTTATAAAGCTAAGGAGAAAAAAAAGCCTGGTAAAACGCGACGGAAAACACGAATACAACGCCTTCGCCAGAGCGCCGAGTGAAGAGAAGATCGACGATATGAAGCCACCTTATGGCGGTCGCGTTACGTGATTCAAGGATGGCAGCGCCCATACGACGGCGGATGGAACGGTCTATAAACCCCGATACAATGGAATCAAATGCAGAGAAAGAAAAATAGGGAAAACACAACAGCATCCCCCATTATTCTTTCAATTCGTTTATTCCCCTTTCTCGGGGATTTATAAGTACGCGCCGAAAAAGCGAGAAAGAGGAGGAGACGAGATCGCGCGTGGATGTCAGAACGCTGAGCTCTGATTCGAATGATTAATGGGCAGACCAAAGTTAGCAGCATTTGTTCTCCACTGCACTCGTTGAAAGCGTTCCAATGCGAGAGCCAAACTTCGGACGCCGGCATTTCGCGTTCTAAGGCATTCGACGAGCGCAGTGGAGACAAAGGCTGCTAGGTCTTTAGGTCTACCGACGTATCGTTTGAACCCGAGCTCGCTGTACTGACGTCCTCACGCGCTCTCGTCCCCATCTCACTCTCCCTTTCTCGGCGCATAAGCATGATCGTTCACCAGCTAACCCGCGCCATTTACCTTATTTTGTACACTCTAAGAAACATATGACTGCTCTGGGTAGTCAAAATGGCGTTTTGAAGGCTTTGATTACCTCAAAGGGTGGGTGGCCAGCCTTTCGGCACAGTGGCGACCAGAAACCGCTGTGGAATGATGACTTTTCTGCAGGAGCCGACGGTGGTGTGGTCAATTTCGAATTTGAGACTCACGTACAGGCAGTCGTAACTGATAACAGTAACTTAGATATTAACAAAAATACTATAAGTTATTTCCCTCTTGAGCTGTCGTCATCCTTCAAGATCCGTTAGGATCACATGTGTTGTGCAATTTTCGTAAATTGGCGAAATAAATATTTGTGAGCCCCAGCAGCATCACTGGTGTTCAACATTGGAGACAGCTGAGCATGATAAGAGTGAACAACGGTGCGCTTGGTTAGACGTAAGTGTTTTCTAATATGAGGTATGTATATTCTTTTTGCCGTTCTTAATTGTGAAGCGTTTTATAAAAAAAAATCACTAGTCGCATTTATGATTGTATTGAATACCGAGACCGAGGATCGACAGGGTAAACATGCTGCAGAATGTGAGACTGTGTTGCACGTTCTGTTTTCCCAAATTTCGGACTTCGATTGAATTTTTGAGCCGCACCTGTCCTTGTTTGATCTCCCGGCTGTACGAAGCGCTTGAACTTTCCAACTTAGTAGCGGGTCCCATTCCAGTGGCAGTGCAGTAATTGGCTTTTACCAGATTGTTCTGTCGTTACGGGCGCTATTTGTGCTATTACAAGCACCAGCTTGTGGCCGAACTCGCACCTCTTTCGCCGTTCGTGTTATTCAGTTTTGATGTACTGGTCTGTGACTTATCGAATCTAAACTTAAAAGTCAATCACCTCTGCCTCGTCTTCCCGTCAAGGCGTCCCGCAGCCCTGCCGCTCTGCCGGCACTTCATAAATGTCTCCTTCTTCCAAGCAGCAACCTTGATCGTGCAACCACCAACATTGTACACCTCTCTATGAGAGAATCATTACATTTTGGTGCTCCGGCTACCACTACATTTTGGTGCGTCGACAACTACTAGGTATTGGTGCGTCGGCATAGCTCCGCGTTCCTGTCGCAGAGTTTGCGAACCGGCGCTTCTCGATGATTTTCGTAGCCTTTAAGGCATTCGATTTTGACTAGACAGTTTGAGCCATCACGTTCATTATGCTTCGGACGCTTTGACGTTTCATTTCGTATTTTAATTTTTTTTTTTGTATTTCGCTTCTTCGACGTTTCGCGTCTCGAAGTCTTTTTCATGGCAGAAAATAAGCCTCTGCTGTTTTTTCCTGACGTTCTTACGCTAGAGCTCGTTCAGGATTTTAGGGAAGTAAATAATCTTCTGAAATACTTTGCAGCGTTCCAACGCTTGTGATCCTTGAGTTCTTTCAGGTCAGTAAAAAATCCCCTGAAGTTCTCCGCTGTGTTCCAAAAAGCTCGCGAACGTTCATTTTACCCGTGTGCCCTGCAAGACATGGCGTTGCAAACCGACGGATCTGTTCCCTCTGTCCGGTCGCTCTACTTTACCCGGTTTTGTACTTCGCAAAATTTCACTGCGTTGCGCACATGCTGCCCAATATTCCGTTCACTCCTGGCCTGAGACTACCGTAAGAACTATGTGCCTACTGGACCAATCAGCCGCCTCCCTTCATCACCTGACCTGGTTCTCTGTGCGTGGGTAGGAGCGGGAGCCGTAATCACATGGTGAAAGAGAGATGTATGACTGGTCCAACGAGGACGTTGGCTTCGATCGTCGTCTGCAGCAGGGGTGAAAGGAATGTAATCGACGCGCAAGATGACCGCCCATTTCAGGCCACCCGAGAGCTTGGCGTTCACAAAATGGCCGGGGTCTTCATTGGACTCCCCGACTCAAACCCCCATGGCGAAGGACCAGCGCGCACCAGCATGCTCCACGAAGCTTCATCGACGGCTGCCCATACGCTGGGAAGCTGGCATTTCCCCTATTCACGACGGTTGCTTTCGGTGAATCGCAGTGCTGTGAAATGAATTTTTTTACATGTCGGTTTTATTTTTTTAAGAAAACGTTTTTATCATAAGTTCTTGTGACCTCAACAGCAACCGTTGAGCCGACATTTTCTTTCGACTGCAACTATCTCAAATGGGACTAACGTTCCACGGATATGAAGTTTTTTTTCAATATCCTTTCTCTTCGACCGCTTCAGTGTTTCGGAAGATAACTGTCGTATTCTGATGTTTGTATCACTGTAGTCTCCCTGTAGCTACTGTTTAAAGTGTTAAGAAAGAGAACAGTATTTTTTTTATCGCTTTAATTGCTTCCTTGAGGTTTTGTTAACAAAAAAAATGAAGACGGGAGAATGTGATAGTTTGCGTTTGCTAGTTGGTTGCGTCGTCACTGACACTATTGATGCTGTCATGAGCGCCAGCTCGAGCCCGACTTTGCGCCTTTTTTGCCTTTGTTGTTCTTCAGTTCTGATGTTCTGCACTATAATTAATTAAGCCTAAACTTAAAAGTCAATCACTTCTGGTTTGTCACCGGAAGGTCCACGGTGACCGTGACCCTAAAGTCTTTAGATAAAAAACTTCGTACAAGTACCAACATACTTTTGGAATGCCGACTGCGAGAAGGTGCAGGTTTTCGAAAGTGAATGCCGCCGCACATCAGAGGTCTAAACTGAATGACGCCATTTGTTTCAAGCGAAATGCGCTTTGTGATTTTTATTGGTGGTCGTTTACTTTTACAAAAAAGAAGAAGTAACCAGGGACTTTACGTGACCTTGGCCACTACTCGTCTCCCGTCAGGGCACCCCATGACCCGACCGCCCTACCGACCATTTTTGAATGTTTCCTGCTGGAAAGAAGCAACCTGATCGTCGAACTCCCGAAACACCAACATCTTTGCCTTCTCCGTCAAAACATTAATACACGCCGGCCACTCTGCTTGTGGGGAAGGCGTGTCCAGGGCTGATCCGCAGGCTGTTGGTGCTATCCTCTTGGGGTGTTTACTGTTTTCATTCGTATATCATCAAGTGAGCAGACAACTTCAGGAATCCTCCATAGGCCGAAACTCTGCGCCCACACAGTCTGTCCCGCACCAAAAAGAATGATTGTCTTTCTCGTGCGGGGATGAGTCCAAATGCATATAGACAAAATCAGTCCGGGATCAGACGCGGTAGCCGAATGGGAGTTCGGAGGCGTACGCTCTATCTGTTGCTGGGGTTCTACAGCAGCGGAACTTCAACAAAATTGAGGAAATGCTTGCAAACCTGGTTCCAAAGCTGTGAGGCTGACCCTCGTGAACACTCTTTTTGACTCTACATATCTCATGCTCGCCTAACCCGTTAAACTGCGGGTGATACAAACTGGTGGTAGGATGCTGCACATGACCGTTGTAAAAACTGTTTGAAAACAGAACTAATAAACTGGGGTTCATTGTCAAGCACCAGTGTTCTTGGCTGTCCAAATCGACCAAAGATGCCGCACTGGGCTTCCACTATGTTCTCGGCCTGTGCTTATCTCCGCTTTGTGTTCGATTGGACCACGATCAGTATTACGTGCCTCTCCAGCGGTATGAAATCATATATGTGAAACCGTGTTCCGTGTCGATTGATATCCAATCAGCTGACTCAAACCTGCACCAGAGGCATTGAACACGACTGGGCACATGTTTTGCACCTTCCTACATGGTCTTAAATGTCTTGGTCAACACCGGGGTACCAGAAACTGGCGTCTGCCAAGCTCTTCCTGACCGACGTGACTGAATAGGTGTCATGTAGCATAGCCTCCTGTATACTGATAACGCCTGCTCAATTGCCGGTTGCCAGTTATCCCCACAAGGGTGCGCCGCTTCCCCATGCAAGACAGAAAAAGTGAACGCTGTGAACGACATGAGGGAGCATTAATTGTGCGTTATTGTATTCTTGGTGTTGTTTTAGCATTTGTCGTGGTACCATTGGGCATGAACGTGCCGGTGCTGTCATTTCACAAGGCCTCAAGCAACAACCGGGACCATTGAAAGTGACTGAAGCTCATTTCGAGGAAACACTGCGTCCCACATTCTACCTTCTACTACTCAATAGTATGCGGTAGGCCCATTTTGCGACGGACATAGAGGAAAGCCTTTCTAGCCCCCTTCGTGCATTCTGCTGAGGCTTCACACAAAGCCCAGCTTGACTTAGGCCTCTTTGGTGTCAAAGCTGTATCAGCCCATGTAAGCTTCCAGGTCACCTTTTGGTGCTCCTTGATTGGGTCTCACTGCTTACTTACCCCATCTTTCTCGCACTACTTGAGGTATATAGTGACGGGCGGCTGACAACAGTCACAGCGCGTCAAAATTAAACATTAGTCCGGGCACAGCTAACACGTTCCGCACTTCTAGCTGACTCTGTCGCAGTTGTTACCCAAGAGAACCTTTGCCGTCGCAATTCTTCATCACGTTTTAAACTCTGAAGCCAAACCATTTTTGCAGCAAAACCGAAGCATGCACTAGCTGTCAACATTTTAGCACCCCTTCTTAGCAACTTCGTCATTGTTTGCAATACTCTGTTTGTTCGTAGTTGAGATGGTGATATCACATCTTCTATGTCACTCAAGGTGTTTGCAGTTACTTCGCATAACATGAGAATATCCAAACTGCATACTGTTGACACTGCAGTGGAATTACAAAAAATATACAATTTTTACTTCTGCTTGTTTGTCGCGTGCAGCTGTGCTTCTTGCGAGACTTTTCTGCGTCGCCCAGATCACCGCAATGCGACAACAGGATGCTCCATGTCAGAGTGTCATAGGATGCCAGCTACGATTGATCTGGAAACCATCCTACAATGCCTGTCTTTATCGTGCCTGTGTTTTACATTTCCTTCGACAACTTATGCAAAAAATAGTTTTTTTTGGAGGCTATCGAATTGGCAAGTTACAACCGGTTGAGCATTCAGCTACTTCTTCAGCTACTTGGTGATTTCACTTGGCTACTCGTTTCAGTGGAATGCCTAATCTTCATTCGGTTTGTCTATAATCTATTTCTTTAATGGTTTGTTTGAAAATAACTCAGTCGGTGTATCTAAGAAAGCCTCGAGAAAAGATTTGCTAAGTCTAGACTAGGGCACCTACTTGCAATATTCTTGACAATAATTTTTGTTGAGATTCGAGAAAAGACCGCCTGACCTTATTTTGAGCAGGACGGCACGCTCCCGAGGAAGAATGAACCATATTTCGTATGAAATTATAAGTTTCACATATGTGCACTCTGTTTCTAGTTGAAAGAAAAGTGTCACAATTAACTAAAAAGACTGGTTAAAAAGTAACATAATTTTTTGGCTAAAAATGCTGTGCATACGTTCCCTTTGCTGTCAATATTCTGGCCACATTTTACTTCGTAGCTGTGAGGTCATCTAGGATTACTATATAATCTATGATCTAGAAATATTATTATTGAAACACTCATATTTTCTTTAGTTCACTTGAAGCATGTAAAATACATTAAACAAGACAGACAACCGCACTTGGGCGTCCATGATATGTCTGAGATGTGCCCTAATTTTTTCAGTTGAAGTGTATCTTTACCGCTTTCCTCGATCAGTATCTACTTCGTGTACTGAATGCCTTTTTACAGGGTTGTGCCACCACAGGGGACTTGTACGCTTGTGGTGTCACCAAAAATATTTTGTAACACCATCAACTGGCATATTGCAGCCACAACACCACAATTAGCATATTCCAGCCGGGACAGCAATGGCTGCGGGAAGGCGACCAGCATCCCAAAATGTCCCAATATCCCACTGTCACATTTCGACTACTGTGTTTGATGTGCCTGCAAGAATGGGACATTTAGAATAAACCATATTGCGATTCACACAGGATAGATATTAAACGTATTTTTAATGAATCTGAACATGCTTATAGTTTAATTTAATTATCAGTGCAGGGTCAGAATGTCAATTCACAACGAAGTTTCATTTGCTTACTTATTTTCTTTTCTGGTTTCTTAATTTATGGTTTCCGGAGCATCAGCAAAAGGCATGTGATTCTATACTATAAGCTTGAGCTAATTGTATGTTTGGTGGCGATCATAGCAAAACGTAGCATGTCGGTATTTAAACGGTCGCTGCTTGTGAACTCGGGAGACTGGGATTGAAGCTATTGCGACTTCAAGATGTTATGAGATTTCAGCTGCTCGTCAGAACATGCCCAGGTGGTGGAAATTAATCTTTAAACATTTCGTGAGGCGTGCTTGTTGGTTTACACCACGAAACTTCCAAAATTGTGTTTGCCTTCCGATGCCAAAACGTTAAAAACGTTTTTTTCGTGACAAGCCAGCCTAAACATCTTTGTCACCCTGTTTCCTTCTATTGTGATTTAGAACTGAGTAAGGCAACAGCGGAGCCCACCGCAGAGCCCAGCACGTCGTGCAACGAGCACCATAAAAAAGACGCGAAAGAGGTTTAGCAGACAAGGCCCATAGTGTAGTTGATGCCACCAGCCCGACAGCCAAAAAGACCCCATATAGTATGCGATATAGCAGTTGTCATCGTTAACCTGTCTCGCCGATGACCTGGTGGTGGCAGTGGAATCCAGTGATACGACAAAACCAATGGCTATTACAAATGACAGGAGACGAGTACACATTGCAGTATGCGCTTCTGCTCTTTGTATTGCAACCACTAACAGCTTCTCTGCAACCCATGAATAGACCCTTTTCAAACGTTTGCGCCCCCTATACCCCATTCACCATAAGCTGAGAATACAGTAGGAGCTACGTGCCTGCCAGACAGGTCAGCCGCGTTCCTCTTATCACGTGACCCGGCTGTGCGCACGTGGTTATGGCTGGGAGGGTGATGACGTGGCGAAAGAGAGGCGCATGACTGGCCTAACGAGGACGTAGCTTCCACCGGAGTCTCAGCCTAGGGGTGAACGGAGTACGGGTGTATTACAGAAAAACAATTGCCTCATCTCAATTGAGCCTACTTGGCTGGTAGTCTTCTTTTTCTTAAACATGGCAATTCAATCAAATATACTTTGATATGTCGAAAGCTTTTAGCACAGTGAATTGCACGGAGCGTGACCCAAAATTAATCAGAACGAGTCATATATAGGGGGCGGTTCGTAGCACCAGTTACAGCCGCTAGCAGCGTTTAGCAGCACCCTTTTCGACAAAGTTTGCCGACCGGCGTTTTCTGCCAACGTTCTAGCGGCATGTTGTAATGTTTTTGGGTTCCCAAGCGCTTCAAAACAACTTCTCGTTTGTTTTTTTTACAATGTCTAATGTGAAGGAACAGCATGTGGCCGTGAACTCTTTTTTTTGTAATTGCGGCGCAAACTTTTGTAATTCTTTAAAGAGCTTACATAGAAGATGCAATAAGGAATCGCAGATCCACAAGTACTTTTTTCACTTTAAAGCCGATGAAATATGTATCGACAACCAACCTCATTATGGCAGACCCTCGGCCTCCTCGACTGATGGAAACATCGAAATATTTGGGCATTGTTCACTTCTAATATTTTTCTCCTTGTGAAACTGTTAAAGGAGTCATTCGATTTTAAACAAACTTTTATTGAATGCGTACCGTTGTTGCGATCAAAAGAAAACTAGCATGCAATATTAGATAGTCTAAATCCTAAGTTTTCTCAAAACATTTTGGCAAATAAAAGCGTAAACTAGCTTACACTCTCTCGATCTATAGCTCGCAATGAAGCTGAGTACATGAATGGGTGGATTAATACGTGAGTTGTGGTGAAGCTTTCTGTAATGGCGGTTGCTTGCCCCAACTAGCAGAATAACCACAGTGTCGGTGTCTTTTTTTCCGACCACGTCAGTTGAATTTAGCTCCCGTGTTGGATGCGAGTAGTGTGTCACTTTAACCGTTCTCGCAAAAGATAAAATTGCCGATGAATACCCTCGGCGAAAATGACCGAATTCAATATCCGGTTGCATAAGTCGCAGCGCCAACGAGAGAGCGAAAGATTTGTTAATGAGGAATGTTATAATAAATATATATTACTTGGTTTCTATCGTTTTGTGCTCGCAGCCGAAATGTGAATCTATTATCCTGTACTGAGAAATCGCCCCTCCCCCGCGGCCGGTTCCAGCGCCGAACAGCTACAGCCTTCGTCAGCCGAGTTCTCGTTTTGCCGCTTAGGCGTCCCGACGTACGGAAAGATCCCCATACTTTCACTGTACCAAATTATTTTAAGCTTCACTTCACTCAGCTTCGACGTGTCCATACCCATTGCCTTGATCACACTAGCGTCCAAGACCAACGGGTCCTAGCAAGCAATCTCCGCGTTCATGCATGGAAACCTCAGTAGGTGACGTCGTTTCGACATCCTGGTATCGAAAAGTCGACGCAGAACCGTCGTTTCGACGCAACGCTACGCTTGACTGACGCAGCTCCCTTGCTCGGATGGGAGACCTTTTGTTTCTGGTAGGAAGGCATACTTTACGCCACGCCCACGTGAGTTCAAATGTTGGTGGCCGACTCCGGTGAAGTCATGGAGAAAAGCTGACATGACTTTTCATCTTTTTTTCTTTGTGCAAAACTGGAGGCAATAAAAGAAAAGAGATCGCTGCTTCGGGCTTGACGAACATTAAAGATTAATTGAGGCCTTCACTTGGAAAAGCTGGAAAATTCTTTCATGGTCCCTTTATTCAGGGGATTACCTGGTAATTTTGTGACGCTTGCCAAACTCACTATGGCAGAAACACACCCATGTGAGTGAAAGGAAAAGGGTGGGGAGTGGTAGTTCCATCACGACAATGCCCCATCAAACACTGCCCTGTCTGCGACATTGCTTGACCGAGAATGGCCATGACACCGCTTCCCCATCTTTCGTATTCACAGGACACCTCCCCGGGTCACTTTTTTCTTTTCGGGCAAATGAAAGGAGTCTTAAAAAATTGTTTTATAATTGTGGAACGTTCCTCACATTAGACTTTGCAAAAAACGAGAAATGATTTTGAAGTACATGGGGAAAAAATCACATGCCGCTAGAATATTAGAAGACAACGCCGGTCGGCAAACACACTCGGAAAGGGTGCCGTTAAGCGCTGCTAGAGGCAGAAGGTGGTACTACGAACGCCCCGCCCTCCTAAAATTCATTCCGGTCACTTTTGCGTTCCCCATCATACTTGTTTTTTTAAACCTTCTTTCAACGGCCCAGTATTTTGCTTGGAGCAAATCATATCCCTTTCTGTGTTATACACACATATTTTCAGATGCAACTAGAATGGTGAAATGACCGCAGTGTTGCGTGTTTTGATTAATCATTATATTTGTTATCTATACGTAACATTCTCTTTGTTTATATTTTTACTGTTTTCATGTACGTTTATTGCTTTGTTTCGTATTTAAAAGTGCCAAAAAGAAGGCTGCAGTGTTGTTTCTTCAGAAGGTATTCTTACTATAATTACTATAGCTTGATAGTCCAGTGCTGGAAAAAGACTCCCTTTTAGATTTCCATGCTCAGAATGTTTTAAAAGTACCTACAATGTTGTTCTAAAGGTTTTAATTATTTTAATAAATACAGTTTGCAATACAAAATCGTACATCCGACTTGGAAAATAAAAGAATACAAACAATCGCCACCTGTACTATTTGTCTTTGTTAGAGTGACATTAGAAATATACAGAATAGCCATGGCGGTAATTCCCAAATATTTTGAGCTATCTACACTGCGCATAAAAAATGTCCCAATGTTTTGTAAGTCCTACCCTTTTGTTGTCAACAAAAAAGTGAGACTTAATAATAATTTTATAGCGGTGTATATGTCTCCAAATGCAGTACATAAAAACGGCTATACTGGTTATTTTATGTTTGTTTTAGCTGAATATATATTTGTACATAAGATCTTGATATCTAATTCAGGGGCTTTGGAAGTAGCAAAATGATTTGTTGGCCTAGTTGGTTAAACATTACGAAAATTAAAAAGCGCGAAGGACAAGGACAAGAGAGAGACTACACAGGACAAGCGCTTACTCGCAACTGACGTTTTAATTCGGAAGATGAGGAAGATGAAGAACCCTAACGTTAAATGTTACAAATATTTATAAGAAAGGAGTGATAGGATCTGTAAAGACTGAGAATTAGAAAAGTGAAAAAGAAGGAAATTAGTATAAACAAAAGGAAATGGTGGGCATGATTAAAGTGACAGTAAAAAATGACAGTAAATATATTAAAAAAAGAAAGAGGAAGGTAAAGCAAATTAAGAATATCTAAGAGAAATGTTTCATGTACTCTAATTCTTTTGATGACAAAGTCACCGAAGGAGCACTGATGCAGGCGTCTCCTTTGGTCGCTATGACTTCAGCTTCAAGTATCTCTCGAGTTCGCTTATCTAGACACCTCCTCAGGATCCTTGTGTTGGACAGTAGCGGGGCGCATCCACAGTCCCTCACATGTAGAGCGAGATGCCCCGACGGAGAGGATTGTAGAGATAGCGCGTGTTCTCTCAGCCTTACGTTGATGCATCTTCCCGACTGTCCCACATATACCTTCCCACAGGTGAACGGGATCAGGTACACTACCCCGCTGCAACAGTTGACGTATTTGTTGCGGTGGCTAACGCTGCATTTGTCGGACTTTGTGCGCGGGGTGTTGACTTTGGGGCAGAGCTTTTTTAGCTTGTCAGGGGCTGAAAACACAACCGGCACTTCGTATTTAGAGGCAATTCTCTTGAAGTTGTGAGAGATGCGGTGGATATAAGGGACAACCGCCGGTCGACTTCTTTCTCTACTTCTCTTGCTGGTCCTGTTTGGTTTTATCATGCATTCAACAACGTCAGACAGGATGGAGGTGGGGTAGCCTGACGCCTTGAGCCTTGATACTTGCGCGTCAAAGCTCTCCCTTGCTGAATGAATGCAAGACTTTTCAGGGCAGCGCTCAAACAACTAGATACAATGCCCCTTTTGACTAGTTTTGAGTGTGCAGATTCATATTTGAGTATTCGTTTCTTGGATCTAGGTGAATACATCCAACAGACGTGGTCATTTTGAAAGGTGAGTCGCGTATCAAGAAATTGGAGGTTGTTGTTAGTCGGAGTTTCGTGGGTGAAGTTCAATCCTTGAGCATGACCTAGAAATATGTTTTTGATGGTGTTGATGTCGTTTGCGTCAGGTATTTTTGTCATGAGCACAAGATAGTCGTCTACGTATCTGAATATGCGTGCGACTGGATAGGAGGTCAAACCCTGGAATATGCCCCTGTCACACTTTGACAGAAAAATGTCACACAAAATGGGAGCTACGCATGACCCGATGCAGATTCCTTTTTTCTGTATGTAAGTTTCTCCTGAAAACGTGACAAACGTCGGTTGAAGGCAGGCAGTTGAAGTTTGTTCCCATTCAGTTGTAGATTTCCTCTGGTGGTCCTACATCCAACACCTGAAACTTCTCTGCAGCCAAAAAAGGAACGCCAAGGCGAGTGTGTCACTTTGCTGAGGAATGCGTCGCTTCCTGCACACCTAGCTAAGGTCCTTGAGAAGGGTCCGAAATTCTGGACGACATCCACAAGGCAAGGCGCACACCTGTTATCTACCGTGCATGACATCGCGGCGAAAGCTTCGAGAAAATGACAGGCCCCGATGCATTGATGACTGCGCTGATGTGTTACTGAGGGTGGGTCCTAATCGTGCAAGCGAAATTAAACTTTCAAACATTGTGGGCCACTTTCATCGCAACAATATGAAACTGTTATTGTCCGACAAAGAGGAGGATTCGTTGTGGCACCTCAGAACATCTACCTAGAAAAGGCGGAGGTGGCCTTAGGAAAAAACTTCAACCGCCTGCCTGACTTCAAATCGAAACCTGTCAGGGCCAAGGCCCTACAACTGTGCCACAGGCTGGATTTAAATCAACTACGAAAACAAATCATCGCATCCAAAGGGAACCAATTGGAGGTTTTTTCACGGCCAAGACCCACAAGGAAGGATGTCCTTTTCGCGTAATTGTGACCGAGAAGGGATCTTGGCAGGGTGAAATGTCGCGGTACCTTCTGCGTCATTTGTCTGTCCTCCAACTTGATGACCCATTCTTGATATCCAACTCAGAAGTAATGATTCATTACCTGAAAGACGAATCAACCCAAACACGATATGGGTTCTCCCTAGATGTTGAGGACTTGTTTTATTCTATACCACACAGAGAATTGTTTGACACCGTCAGCGAATGCATCGACTCCAATGGAGCCCTAGGTTTTCAGAACACCTGTGGCATACCGGTTGCGTCTTTCCTAGAGCTTTTGAAGTTTTATTTGTGCTCGACGTTTGTCACGTTTTCAGGAGAAACTTACATACAGAAAAAAGGAATCTGCATCGGGTCATGCGTAGCTCCCATTTTGTGTGACATTTTTCTGTCAAAGTGTGACAGGGGCATAATCCAGGGTTTGACCTCCTATCCAGTCGCACGCATATTCAGATACGTAGACGACTATCTTGTGCTCATGACAAAAATACCTGACGCAAACGACATCAACACCATCAAAAACATATTTCTAGGTCATGCTCAAGGATTGAACTTCACCCACGAAACTCCGACTAACAACAACCTCCAATTTCTTGATACGCGACTCACCTTTCAAAATGACCACGTCTGTTGGATGTATTCACCTAGATCCAAAAAACGAATACTCAAATATGAATCTGCACACTCAAAACTAGTCAAAAGGGGCATTGTATCTAGTTGTTTGAGCGCTGCTCTGAAAAAGTCTTGCATTCATTCAGCAAGGGAGAGCTTTGACGCGCAAGTATCAAGGCTCAAGGCGTCAGGCTACCCCACCTCCATCCTGTCTGACGTTGTTGAATGCATGATAAAACCAAACAGGACCAGCAAGAGAAGTAGAGAAAGAAGTCGACCGGCGGTTGTCCCTTATATCCACCGCATCTCTCACAACTTCAAGAGAATTGCCTCTAAATACGAAGTGCCGGTTGTGTTTTCAGCCCCCGACAAGCTAAAAAGCTCTGCCCCAAAGTCAACACCCCGCGCACAAAGTCCGACAAATGCAGCGTTAGCCACCGCAACAAATACGTCAACTGTTGCAGCGGGGTAGTGTACCTGATCCCGTTCACCTGTGGGAAGGTATATGTGGGACAGTCGGGAAGATGCATCAACGTAAGGCTGAGAGAACACGCGCTATCTCTACAATCCTCTCCGTCGGGGCATCTCGCTCTACATGTGAGGGACTGTGGATGCGCCCCGCTACTGTCCAACACAAGGATCCTGAGGAGGTGTCTAGATAAGCGGACTCGAGAGATACTTGAAGCTGAAGTCATAGCGACCAAAGGAGACGCCTGCATCAGTGCTCCTTCGGTGACTTTGTCATCAAAAGAATTAGAGTACATGAAACATTTCTCTTAGATATTCTTAATTTGCTTTACCTTCCTCTTTCTTTTTCTTAATATATTTACTGTCATTTTTTACTGTCACTTTAATCATGCCCACCATTTCCTTTTGTTTATACTAATTTCCTTCTTTTTTCACTTTTCTAATTCTCAGTCTTTACAGATCCTATCACTCCTTTCTTATAAATATTTGTAACATTTAACGTTAGGGTTCTTCATCTTCCTCATCTTCCGAATTAAAACGTCAGTTGCGAGTAAGCGCTTGTCCTGTGTAGTCTCCCTCTTGTCCTTGTCCTTCGCGCTTTTTAATTTTCGTAA
>JAZHYW010041966.1:0-12719 GCA_037355805.1 Ixodes ricinus | reverse complement strand
ACTCGAGAGCGATTCTGCTTTCGACTAAAAAGAACAAAAATAAAAGGAAAAGGAATCGCCGAATGCACTTGGGTCATTCTCTCCAAACCACAGCTGCATTACTGCATGTGTGTTGTGTTGCTGTTCATTCTGTTTTCGTTGAAAATCAGGGTTCAACAGTTGTACCGTATTTTGCGGACAATAGTCAACAAAAAAGCTAAATACTCAAAAAATTTAGGCTCACGACAATTTTCACTTTTTTCTTTTCTTCGATAGCCCGCACCGGTGCATTGTCCACGTCATGTGCAAAGTCAGAGCCGTGGTGCATATTCCCGCACGTAAAATAATACCCATCCTACAGAGCATCGCGTTCCTTATACTGTAGCTTAGAATAACTATTTTGAATTCGGAAATATCAAATGACGTGCCAAGAAGAGCGAATTCGGGGTATTGTAAAAAAAAAGCAACTAAATCGGATGATTAAAAAAAAAAAACTGTGCCGCTCCTTTAAGCCTAGGCACGCGGCTCATTTAACGTACATAAAGAGGTGGTGGATGCGCTTTTTCTACATGCGTAAGAATATGCTCGTCCACAGAATAATATACAAGGAAGAAAGACGTCTCAGGCACCGATCTGCAGACAGTCTTTCGTATGATGTATCAAAAGGTGCCCCGAGGAGGTTTCTAACATCGCCCAGGTATGGCGATAACTCACTCCGCGGGCACTATGCATCCACTAGAAATCCACAAATCATAACGATGAGCGGCCGATTTTCCTATCGAAAAAATAAAATATTCGCGACACACCGAGGTCATCTCCGACGATTGGAGGAGCATTGTTCCGGCAGCCAGGGAGATATCTCATCGATGAAAAACGCCACATTTCGCTGAGATTGCGAGACGCTGTTATCTACAAATGTGTATGCTTTTGCGGCCATGACAAAAGCAAATAAATGTCGTCGAAATAGGTTATTTTTGGCAGAAAGGGAACACTCGCGCGCCTCGCTCGCTGGGGCTGGATTGTAGTCCGGGCTGCATGGGCAACGAGGCCGCGCACATACGGGATATCACTCCGCGGTTCCACCGGTCGGAGGTGCCAGGTCCCTTCGCTCGCTATTTGGCTAAGAGCGATCCTGGTTTCGGAACATGCTCCTCCCTTCGCCGGAGATGATCTCGGTGTGTTGCGATCTTTTGATTGTTTTTTTAATGAAGCAATCGGTCGCATCGTTATGATGGTTATGGATTTCTAGGATGCTTAGAGCTCGCAGAGGGAGTTATCGCCATCCTTGGGCGATATCACACACCTCCTCGGGGCACCTTTCATACGGTGTGACCGCGGCTTTATACATGATATAAAAGACAGTCAGACACCGTCTGAGGGCACGTTTCTTCTTTGGATGCCAGTTACTCTGACATTGGCGCACACAGGTATTGCCAGCAGACATGTTAAAATCAAAACGTACGTATAACGTACGCATGCTTCGGGCATGCATGAGGCGCAAATAAGTCTGTCAACATGTGTGGAGCGACCACCGTCTGTTTTCTACGATGCACTGGGGAGTTTAACTGCGGCTTTAAAGGGGCATTCACACCGGGAAGAAAGCCTTTCCCTTTTCTCCCCCGCGATGCGCGTCACGTGCTAACAACGTCACACGCTTTCTTGCGGAGCCCCGCTTGCGTAGACGTCCCAGGGGGATAGGGGAGCATTTGCCAGGGCTGCCTCGGCGTGATGACCTCTTCTCAAAATTGGCGGTATTTGATTCGCGCGTCTGGCAACTGAAGCCGGCTGCGCCAAGCGTGATACCGGCGGTGGTCTCCGGACTCGCGCGACTCGTTGTGGCTTGCGCCAGCAGCGCACGTCGTCCGAGGCACGCCAGAAGGATTCCACGTCCTTTGCTTTGCATCCAACCATTCGAGAGTCATTCTGTCTTGTAGGCAGGGAAGCAGTTCGTCATGTTCTGCATATAACAGCGCTGCTGCCATGATCACGTATCGCCGCTTCACGTACGCGTCCGTTTTTCTTCTCTCCTAGCAGTGGGCACCGAGTCCCGTTGTCTAGAGTGCAACCCTCAAATTCGTCTAATAGCACTGACACCTACTCTCGGTTCCCCGCCGTTCGTGTGACTTTGCTTGATTCGGGGAGGAGATCCCGTTCCTAACGCCCGATCACTGATATCGAGAACATCCCCCTCCCCCTCCCCCCCCCCCCCCAAAAAAAAAAAAATATTTTGTGTGAATAATAGCCACACATCGAAAGCACCCAATATTATTATGTCATTCAAGCAGGTTTAACAGTGGAGCGTCGCTATCCCGCTTTAGCATTTAACCTCGGTCGTCCCGGCCGCGTCCCCCGTCGCGAACAATGCGCGTGAAGCGACCCCCGCCCGCAATCGCGAATAAACGACCGGAAGAAGACAACTGTTGAGTCCTCGGCGAATGTGCCATTAGGGCTCACAATGCGAAGCGCCCGTATCCTATCCGACCGACGACGCGTAATGATTCACTCAAAACGCCCAATAACGAGAAGAAGAGAGAGAGAGGGGAAACGCACTGATCATTAATTCTGGCTGCCTCCGGTTTGAGCGCGCAGAATGGGGCTCTCATTCATAACGGCTCACGGCCATCTTCGTTTTCTTCTGGAATGGAAATGGAGTCACTATATTCCGCCTCTTACCTTTACTTGTACCGCAGCAAAGGCTAGAAGCGCGAATGGGGCAACATTAACAGCCGATGTTGCTCCTCTATGACACGCTTGATTTTTCACGCCTGTATCCTATGTCCTATCCTGTATCCTATGTCCTATCCTGGAGGGAGAATCACTCGCATTGGCAAACGGAAAGGAGAGCACGATGAAAAATCGCGCGTAAAGAGAAGAGGGAGGAATGTACGAGGTGGTACAGGTAATGCGGGTAATATCCCCTCGATTACAAAGCTGTGGCGCTGAATCTTCGTCGTCGCCTAAAGAAAGCCAACGCGTGGCACCTATTGGACACTCATTCACTGCTTCACCGCTCGGCTAGGACTCGGGCTCGGGCTCATTCAACCCAAGTTCCGGCACAACGCTAAGGTCACAGTCGTGCAAATATGTTCTCCGCGTTGTCCGTCAGAATACGTGACGAGTGAACGTTAGTGTCGCTGCCGTCGCAGACGTCCGAACTCCTTACTGCCGAAGCTTGGACTGTCAAGCTGCAGAGTGACCCAGACACGCGCGTCTCCAACATCCAACACCGCTTGCCCGACGCCACCGGATCGCGGCATGCGAGCGCGTGACAATTTTATGAAGTCATCGCGCGGAGACAGAGGGGCGACATTTCTGAAGGCGGCAGACGCACCAATCGGAGACACGTTCTGACGTCGTCGTTAAAGGTGAACGATCAGGCCTCAAAAAGCGGGTCACGTGCAGCGCTGTCGGTGGTGGCGCAGACCGTAAAAGAAAGTCGGCTCCATCGTTGTCATTGATGCGTTCAGGGGTACTTTGCCCAATGCGTGTGTCGAACTTCCGAAATAAAACACGGAACTCTAACCATTGCCGACCTCATGGGAGAGTTAGACTTAGACCTACTTCTAGGGGTTATTGTGCCCAAACGCTGAATCTATAGCTAAAGCAAAACCAACAACTGTAACTACACCAACACCCAAAAAAGTGTAGCAATAACAGTGACATAAAAAAAAATATTACATTGTTTAGGATTTTGTATGTGTAAGCGTTTCGAATGTAGCTAGCAGTGTTTTGTGTTGTGGTGTGCCACAGGAAAGCCGTATGTTGTTGCTGATGGGTATGATAAGAAGAAAACAAATATCAAGCACTGGACGAACAAAGCATTATTTTTTTCTTCTCTCAAATGTCCGTTCCTTAATTGTTGCTGGGTCGATCGCTGCTGCTTTTCCGGTAGCCAATCGTCAAAAGAAATGTATATATATATAGTGCGGGACAAACTCGCCAGGAGGTACGCAAGCCCCATCCGAAACATCGACGTCCTACATCGAGGGCGTCCTTCGCCTCTGCGGACATGTCAACGCAGCTATGCCGGAGGACGAAAAAATCAAGCACCTCTTCAAAGGATTATCCGAAGAGCTATTTTTCATCGTCGCACCCAGGTCACCTCAGACCGTGCAGCAGCTCATTGCAGAATGCAAGCATTATGAAGACCTTCAAAGTGGTCAGATCTCAAACACCGGATTTGAACGGCTCCCTGAAGTTTCAACTACAACTGCCGACACCGACCTTCCCAATCTCATCAGGCGAATAATTCGAGACAAACTACGCGACTTCTTCAGGGTCCCTGCGCCATCTCAGCCAATTCCTCAATCTCGCAACCCGAGGCGCCTAAGATTGAACAGGTAATCAAAGACGAACTTCGTGCGGCCCTCCATCCTATTTCTTCGTCGCCTTCCACATCCATGGCACCATCGACGTCCTCACCACCCAGCTCCTCTTTAAAGTTCCCCGCACCTTCACCAAGTGTTGAGACGTTGATAAAGGAGATTTATGTGGAAGATAAGAGGAAACCGCGACAATATGAATGGCGGTACAGCATTCAGAAGCGCCCGTGCCGAGCGCGCGCTTGGTAAAAACCCCTGCCTGTCTGTCCGTGCTACTTCTTCTTCCTTACATATATATATATATATATATATATATATATATATATATATATATATATATATATATATATATATATATATATATATATATATATATATATGAAAAGAAAAGCAAAACCCTTGATGAAAACAGCAACAATGGACGATTTATTCTGCGACGTTTCGGCCGGAGTCCGGCCTTCGTATGTATATACATGTGTGTGTGTGTGTGTGTGTGTGTGTGTGTGTGTGTGCTGTGTGCGTGTGCGTGTGCGTGTGTGTGTGTGTGTGTGTGTGTGTGTGTGTGTGTGTGTGTGTGTGTGTGTGTGTGTGCGTGTGCGTGCGTGTGTGCGTGTGCGTGCGTGTGCGTCCGTGTGTGTGTGTGTGTGTGTCGGGGGATGAAGAAGAAAAATGTAGGCACATTCATGTTGTGTACACACTGAACCGTTCGGCCCTGTGAATACATACCGCGGAGACTTCCGAATTTATGCGTACGACTCGAATGCATATTATCCTCGTCTGGCGCACTTTTCGCGTGCAGCCTCTCTGGCGTCAGAAGGGCATCCGTTGCTCGTGAGAGAAACCAGATGTTGTTGCCGATATTTCGGAAACTCGTCGTGCGGTCGGGACTCGGAAGGCGCCTTCTCTTCGTTCATGCTGACTTTGAGGAAAAGCCACGCGGCACACAGGGTGTAAATCTAGCCTCTGGTAGGGTTCACGGTTTTATCTGTGCACTATTTTTTTTAGTTTATTTTCTTATTAGGGTAGTGAGCATAAAGAATACACGCTGATATATATATATAAGAGCGGTCTCCGCTCGAAACGTCGTAATTAACTTCGAAGTAGTAACTCCGACACTACGCATCTTTGACTTATTAACTTTTCCCGGTCCATTGTTTTTATATTTACCTTACTTCCTACATATATATATATATATATATATATATATATATATATATATATATATATATATATATATATATATAGAGAGAGAGAGAGAGAGAGAGAGATACGGTGTCACAAAATAAAATATTTACAGGATGCTTTTTTCACCGAAAAAATAAACTAGGCATTGCCGAACGCTCATTCTCCGCCCAAAGGTAGTGCTAGAGGTCATTACCAGATGGTCAAAGTTTCAGCCCGATCCGATATCTTAATTCAAAAGTTATAAGTGATTTTCTGAAAATTTCAATGGGAAAATGGTGGCCGACGGAGTTTTCGAATACATGGGGCTCTATGGCGCCAGAAACCGAAAACAGGCAAAAATGGGCTCCATTTTCCCATTGAAATTTTCAGAAAGTCACTTCTAACTTTTGAGTAAGATATCCGATCGGGCTGAAACGTTGGCATCTGGTTGTGACCTGTAGCGCTACCTTTGGGCGAAGAATGAGCGTTCGGCGATGCCTGGTTTATTTTTGCGATAAAAGAAAAAAACGCTGAAAATTTTGTTTTGTGATATTTTGTATGTAGTCAGGCCTTCATCATTGAGTTTTGAAAAACTCTATTGGTTGCAATTGCGGAATACGTTTTTTGGCGTTTCTTAAACTGTCGGGGACTCTATATATTAAAAAAGGCGCTTTTATTGTTGTTCCGTTTTGCAGAAGGTAACAGTGTTTTTCTTCCAGTTAAACTTGTGCAGGGTGTAGGGCTGGGCGTCGATTAAAAATTTTAACCCGATTAATCGCCACCCTTTAATCGATTAATTAATCGATTAATCGGTTGCGTTAATTTTTATAAATAATATATTAAAAAGAATGGAACAACTCGTCTTGCCTTTGAAGACTTATTTTACTCTCTGTTACACGGCGCAAAGGACATTTAGAATTGAGGATACATATAGTTCAACGATTCAAAGACACATATTTTTGCTCCAGCTCCGAAGACAAAGAAGTTTGTCCTCATTCTCCGACAGGAAGACAAGAAGTCAGAGCTTGGGCGATCTTTTTTCAGAGAAAGGAACCTCGATGAGAAGGCGTTGATTGTTGTCTGCGTTTTGGTGGATGGTCCTTGCTGCAGCTACATGGGTGCTTCGCTTGTAGGCGATACCGAAGCGAACTTACGCTTTCACTGTACGAAAACGGCTTTTTGCAGATGATGCAGTGGATTTCCTTCGAGTTAAAAACTTCAGCGCTGGAGTTTCTTTTAAACCCAAACATTCCAGCGAGATTGCCTTTTATACTCGTGAACTCGTCCATTTTTACGTGCCGAATACTGGAACAAGTAACCATGGCGTTGTTAGCTTCCCAGCTTGTTTTTCTGCTTGTTTGTCTTGCCTGGGCAGGATGTGTAATAGATCCTCAACACGTGAAGTTTCGCGGTCGCGCGGGGATCAATTGCGGGCCCGGCTTGTTCGTCTGGCCTCGACAGAACTGTAATGTATATCTTCGAACATGTAACGCTTCGCGAACGCGAGAATTGAACCTTGCTCATAGCACCTGGCTCGGAACGGACTTCTTTTGAGTACCGATTAAAAAACCGATTAACCGGTTAAAAAATTTGATCGCGATTAAAGCCTTAATCGATTAATCGGAAGGTTAATCGATCAATTGCCCAGCCCTAGCAGGGTGTATAACTGGACCGGTTTAACGTGAAACGTTCTTCGGCTAGTTGCTCGTGAATTCGTGAAGTGACATTACGCGGAGCCGTGACGCCCCATAATGCAACGCGCGCAGTGTTACATCATGGGACGTCATAGACCTATGGACTAATTCAAATTCACCGCTAAATTTAGCGGGAAAGTTCAATTCGTGAATAGATCGCGTGACCTCGGGTCAAGTGACGTCAATTTACCCTCTAAATTTAGCGGGAAAAGGATGGTTTCCTGACGTACACACCGATTGAGTTTCCCCGCTATGTTTGCCGGTGAAATTGACGCAATGTGACCGGATGTCACGTGACCTATACGGCAATCTAGTTTCTCCTCTAAATGTAGTGGGAAAATGAACGCCACGTTGCCTACACACCATTCTTGTTTCTTCGCTAAGTTTAGCGGAAAAATGGACGTCACGTGACCGGATGTCGGGTGAGGCGTGAATGCTTCACATATGCAACATATTGAATTGCCTAGTAATTCGCCCTACATTTTTCTTGTTTGTTCTAAAGGGCGCAATTTCCGCAACGCCGTTTCGGATGACACTATTAGCTGAAACTTTTAGAAATGAAAAGCTGCAATTAAGCGTACTATATAGTACTCACTGACAGCTTTTAAGACACGTAAGGCGTGCCGAGCCCCGAAGCATTTTATTGTCGCTCAGCAGCACAATGTGATTGCTGTAGTAGCGGATAAGGACCCAGAACTACGAATCCTAAGGAGAGAGGCGTGAAGACACAAGCGTATAATAATACGCGCCATTAGTTGTTTAGGCTCTCAGTGACTCGTGGTGCGGAAAGCTCGCTCGGAGAATGTGAAAAGAAAAAAATATAAAAAGCTTCCGTGCGGTGTTAGCAATGTCGCACACGCTGTAAAAAAAGCAAGAAAAAAAAAAACGAGAACAGAAATTGGTTTGTTCCTATACTGAATGGGCAGTCATAAAAAAAAACAATATCACGTGCGATGTATAAAATATAAAATGCAAGGCAAAACAAATTTAAGCCATCAAAAAATTTCCGCCGTGAGTGACGATACTACGCACACACACACACACACACACACACACACACGCGCGCGCGCGCGCGCGCGCGCGTTCGCGCCCAGGCACACAGGCACAGAGGCACACAGGCGCACAGGCGCACCTGCGCACAGGCGCACCTGCGCACAGGCGCACCTGCGCACCTGCGCACAGGCACCAGGGATTGCCCCCCTTGTACTTCCCGCCTTCCCTTCAAATCGAGAGTCAAACCTCCGCAAAACGCGTGGGCAGCCCGTGCACGCGCACGGTCTAGTACTTGCGTGCTTGACTTTGTGGCGTTAGCAACGCTCGTCGTATCCGAACGTGTGAAGCCCTAAAGAGCACCTAGGGCCCAAAACTTTTCTTTCTTTATTTTTGTTATCCCCGCCAGACCAGTGCTTTGCTGAAAAGAGCTCCTACGACGTGCAACTCTGATCCGCTCACGCAACGCACTATTACGGGGGGAGAATTCATTGTGCGAATTTCTCTCTCTCTTTCTTTTTTCATATTCTCCCATAACGTAAATAAAATAAAAAAAAAAGAGCTGTACTATTACTAGATGTTGGTACGGATAAGTAGAAATGAAATAAACGACAACAGAAATAGAAAGAAAATAGGTCCAGCTCACGGCGAGCGTGTGGCCGCGCTAGAGAGGAGAAATCACGACTTTGCGGGGCGGGCGCCTTTTCGGTGAAGTTGGGCTTATCGTGCTCACCTCCCCCACCCCCTCTTTCAAAAATATAAACATAAATTCTCAGCAAGTTTCTTTTTTGTGCGTGCGTTTTGTGTCGTGTTTGTTTTACTACCAAAAGTGTGACGTGCCACGTTAATAATTAAAGCGGGAAGACCCCGCTTTTTTGTTCCTTTCTTCTTCCGTATTTTTTTGGAGTGCGGGTCATTCTGTCCTTTCTGCGTCGAGACTTCTTTTTTTTCGCTTCTTTTTGTTTGTTTCTGTGGCTGGCGTGTGCGCTATAGTCTTCGTGCCCGCTTTCGTCCCTGGTAAAGTGGGGCGGCGGGTCTGTTGCTTTCGCGCATGCGCTGCCCGACTCGAGCACAGGGACTGAATAAGGTGCGGAAAATCTCGGCTATCTTTTTATTAGCGTCTTTTTTGTTTAATTTGTTTGATGCCTCGTATTTTCTGGGTGTACATACTGCTTTGATTGTGGGGGTTCGTGGCCAACGCGTGGGCGAGCGACGTTCGGGGTGTTCTTTTTTGGAACGGTTCTTCACCAACAAGCGTTGCCATTGACCCTTTTTGACTAGAGACGAGGCTGGAATAATGGTACGCGCTTACCCGAGGAAACTAGACAGGCATCACGTACACTCTAAAAAAACACAAAAAACAGTGCGTTTACATTTCCGCACAATACTCGGAGAGCCAATCCCCGTAACTTAAGGAGGCAGCTCAGCGAATCACGATGCCGAAACATATGTTTAGACCAAAAAAAAAAAAAAAAACGCAGTCCGAGTTGTGACATTAAGCGATGTCGAGTGTGACGTTTTGCACCGTTTATTGCCACAACTGAGAGTGCGTTTTTTTTTGTTCTAAACATAGATTTCGGCATTGTTATTCCGCTGAGCTGCCTCCGTAAGTTGCGGTGATTGGCTCTTCGAGCGTTGTGCGGGAAAGTAGACGCACTGGCTTTTTCGTAGACAAAAAACAGCGACTAAAAATAAAAAAACACTGAGACACAGACAAAGGAAACAGCTAGGACAAGGCGCCTTGTCCTGTTTCCTTCGTCTGTGTCCCTGTTTTTAGTTTTTTGCGACACTGTTTTTTTGTTTTGTTTTTCATTCAACCAACTGGCCCAAGTCTACACTTTACTGGCTTTTTTAGTAGTGTAGGAAAGGGAGCAACTCAAACCACGGATAGCGTCCGGAATTTAAAGGCGGGCGCTATGTCACGCGGCCGCGTGGCAAAAAGAATAGTGACTACGCTCTACAGAGTCTAAACTTTCTCTGGCAGCATTGGTGGGCAGCATTTCTTGGGCAAGAAACTTCCGATTGGATCCGAGTCATCACCGAACGTTGACGCGGCGCTCGGTCTCGATACGAACCGAGCCGAGTTCACGCCGAACGCTGGCCGAGTCCTAGCGCCCACTAGATGCTCAAAGTAAAAGCCCTAACAATGGCAGACTCGGGAAATCGGTGCACCAGCTGCAAGATATGGTTCGCGCTTTTTCAGAACGGTCTATTAGAGACGCTTGCGGACGATCAATGCTTTCGACTCCTCTTCCCAGTTGGCGTGGCAAATGCGGCCCATACACCACGTGAGCCCGATCGAACAGTTGCAAGAACACTCAACTCTGGGCACACTCGAGCAACCGCTTTTATAGTGTGTCCGCGTATGTGGGTCTCCCGGGCCTTCTTTGTTCGCCGACACGGGCCAGACAACGTTGTTTGCTTTCCCCGTGCCAGTGTTTGCTCGCGTGCGCACGCGAGCAAATAGTTAATGTCTGTTTCTGGGTTACTTTGTGGGGCGATGTTAGTTAACGGCGCATCGCCAAGAGCAGGCGCAATATCGAGAGAAATAGAGTCTGCTGCAGGTTAAGTGTAGCGCCGCCAGCTCCTCCCCCAAATACCTCCACTCTTTCCACCTTAGCAGAGTGAACGCTGGAGAGAAGGAAACCACCAAGCGTAGCGAACAGAGAACTGTGATTGGGAGATGGTCTTCCCTCTACTCTTAAAGCTGGTTCACACAGGGGCGCTTGCTTACGTTTAGTTACGTTGCGTCACCGAGACATCCGTGCTTCCTATGTCGCGTGCAAAGCTACTCCTTCAATTGTTTACCACTCTTCATACGAAGCACAGATGTCCCGGCGACTCTCGACGTAAGCAGACTTAATAGACCGATCTCACTAAGCGTTGGGCGCATGCGTAAAGCCGCCATAACTTTAGTTCACAGGGGGCAGACGGCCGTGAACGCGAGGGCTCGTGCCTTCTCGTGCTCTACACGCGAAGAGCTCCAGCGAGGTTGTCGCACGTGCAAAAAGACTAAAGTTCCCTCGATGCATTGCGGCAGCGGTGGCGTAGTCAAACTGGCTGCTGAGATCGGTCTATTAAAGGGATTGTCCGGTCAAATTTTGTATTCGAGAAACCAATTGAATATCATTGTTATTGCCTCGAGACGGATCGTACGTGCAATATCTGAATTTTGTATGCCCCTCTGCGTGAGTAATTGAATTTATGCTGCTCGAATCGCATTCTAGCGTAAACGCTGCTTTCGTTGGCAACATTGAAGCTCTGACGTCACAAAACACAAAGCGAGCATTTTTGTCTGCTTCAGCGTGCTTCGTTTTTCTTGTTGTGCTCGACTTGTTTCGTAGTTGGGTGAGATTTTTGTTGCGCGGTTGGGTGCCACAACCACCGGGCAGCACATGCGAGCCAAGACATGACGTTCCACACTTTTCCGCGAGACGTGCAGTGACGAGCGAAGTGGATCGTCGCCGTGCATAGGGCCTAGGTTCCCGTCAAGATCGAGATCCCGCTTATGCAGCAATCATCTCACAAAAGAGAGCTACGAGCTGAGCTCTAAGCGGACAGAAGGCTCGTAAGCTGAGGTGTGATGCTGTGCCAACGATAATAAACTACGTCCATCCACTCCTCGCCCAAATCGGATTAATCAATTTGATTATGCAGCGAAACCCAAACCAACAGCAAGGCCACCTGGAAACGATACCAGAAGTTGTATTCAGCGGCGTCTCAAGAGGGGGGGGGGGGGGGGGCGGTCGCGACGGGCCACGCGAGAGCGGGTTGGGGGGGGGGGGGGGGGGGGTCGCGGCGGGCTATTGCCCCGGGTGCCGCTGACCCTCGCGACGCCACTGGTTGTATTTAGCATGCGTTCAGCCCGATTCTGTTTGACCCGCGTGTGAAAATGGAGCGTGACTACGATTCATCAAGCTCGTCCAAGTCAAGTGACGACATGCATTTGAACGATTCGCCGTTTGTTTTCGACCCGCGGACATCGCCTCTGAGGGAGCGACCCGCAGCCTCATCACCGATCCAGTGGATCCGCTGACGTGTACCCAGATGCCGCTTCGTGTACTTAGGTGCCGCTTCAGAGGAGAAATCTGCATCCTTTGCTTTGCAAGCGCCCCTAGTTCGGTCGGTGGCCGTCGCAGTTGTGTTTGCGCGAAACGGCATACGTTTGCTCGAAGCTTATGGCTGTCTGCGAGTAATTTCCTGCTAAAAGGCGTGACTTTTTTTGCACATGCTTGGGAACTGCATTAAAGAACCGTATTTAAGTAGGGTACAGCCTAGGAGACTATATAATTCGAAACAAAATACAATACATTCATCGACCAACGCTTGTTATCCCGACCATCCGACAAACCTTTGCGTTTTGTGACGTCACGCAGCACCTACGGATGTCAGCCATTGCCACTGGCGAAATTCGGGGTGCAGTTTCGTACATAGGCTCATGAAAGGTTTAATTAATAACGGGAGATCATATATCAAAATAAAAATGACCTTTCTCTACATGAAGGCTCCCTCGACGTAACGAGCGCAAGAACTTAAGTACTTCCGGTTTTGACCGGACAATCCCTTTAAG